>CAMOHE010042985.1:0-45535 GCA_946598075.1 Artocarpus hirsutus
GACTTGAGGTCTTCAAATTTTGTTAATTATTTATGTTGTTGGTCTTCAAATACTTTAGCCAAAAAGTGTTGCCAGCAAATTGTGCCCCAGTTCTCGCTAATTAGTTCATGCACTGAAACTTGAGGAATCACTTGAATATTTGTTAATAATACATTCTCACAAGTTCTTAACTTCAGGTTCAGAACAATAACTGGAAGAATTGAAATGCATCAGAGAATTTTGCATCCATTTTCTAACATGCCTTGTCCAATCAAATAACCTAGCAGGAGCAGTGCCAAACTTTGCAGCCTAACAGAAAAACAAACAAAAAGAACAAAAACAAGGAACTAGACCTCTCTGCCATTCCTTTCTCAAAGAAACCAAACAAATCGAAATGAACGTTAATCAATCCCATATCGATTAACATAAACCTTAACAGGCTCAGCCTGGTCTGCAAGCATTATAATTGCAGGGAAAATCCAGAGCAATATCTCTATCACTATGCATTATCGTTTAACCTTGAGATATGCCGACAATCGGTACAAAACTTTTTGACATCTTATGCAAGGATATGTATTCAAACACACACATCATCAGGACCCGAAACTTACGGAACAAACTACAAAGATAAGTATAAATATTCCATATATCGTTAACCTCATCTAGACGAGGTCACATACCATCAAGAAGTACTTACAATAACCAAGGCGCAGACAACAACTCAGAAAACAGGGAAAAACAAGGTTGGGCAGCACACCACTTGCACGAACTAAAAGCAACAAATGAAAATGTATCATAAAAACGTTTGATATGAAAAAGAAACTACAGCATTCTAATTAAAAATCTCACATACAGTCAAAATGAAATGGGAAAATCTTGATATGAAAATAGAAATCACAAAAACTCACCTACTTAGCCCTTCATCTACTAGTCCCCCCTCAAGTACGGATGAATAAAGTCAAACAGGCAACTAATAGAGCTTCCAGAGATTATCAGGTATATGACTCCAACACAGATCTAAACTAACATAGCTCATTCCCTTCACCTTCCCTTCCTTCTTGTCTAACATTGTTAACGCCTTTTGCTGTGCCTCCTGCTCTTTCTCCTGCTACTCCTATCATCAGAATCAGAATCTGATGCCGAGTCGGAATCAGAAGAATCAGACGATGAGTTGTGCCTCCGACGCCTCCCTCTACTTTTCTTCTTTTTCTTCCTCCGCCGCCTCCTCTCCTCCTCCGAATCAGAGGAAGTATAATCTGAACTACTCTCCTCAGAAGAATAATCAGAACCTCTAGCAGATGACCCACTGTCAGTCTCGAAAACTGAAGCCTCACTATCACTGCCAGACTCAGAATCTGACCGGTGCTTCCTCTTGCTTTTCTTAGACTGCTTCTTGCTTTTCTCCTCCTCCTCCTTAATATCTGGATTATCCAAATCATAAGAGATTGATACCTTCATCTTCAATTTCGGGTTCTTCAGCTGCTGAGTACGAGAAGGCCGCGAGATGTAAACCCGCTCGTTCTTGCACTCATACGTCCAATGCCCAGGCTGAAAACATTTCTGGCATTGCGATGGGGCACCACCAAAAGCAGACATACTGGCCTTAAGGTCTTTCCTCTCACCCAATCTCACAGCCTTTTCAGTACTCATCAGGTACATCTGTCTTTTTGCTTCTCTTTTCTCCTGCCATCTGCTAGGCCCTTCTTCCTTCTGCCCATATGCATTAACATTCCTAGCTGCAGCCGCAGCTGCTCGCTCTGCCTGAGTTCGACTAAGACCCTTTGCGGCACTCAAGGCGGCAGCCTTGATTCTTTCAGCAGCAGCCTGAGCTTTCTCTTCTTTCTTGCTCGACATGTTTTAAAACACAGTTCTTGAATAAGAACATGCAAGATAACGTTCCCAAACTCGAAAATTGGAACTTCAACTCCCCAGTCAATGTCAACGCAAGCTCAACAACCCTGCATTCAAAGATTATCTTAGTCTCCCAAAATTGACATGTTCCAATCCTCACCACATTCTATGGTGGAGAACCCTAGAAACATATAATGTCCAGATAACAGCGGCAGCATTACAATAATGGAAGGGATTAGATAGCCAGAAAAATTCACGAACCAAAAACCAAACAACTAGACCAGAGAGAGACATAAAAGAGAGACAAACAAAAGTGGAGGACCAAAAAAAAAAAAAATAGCATCTCCCTATGTCATGTTCCCAAGATCAGAATTTACCCTCAAATTTATGCCCACGTGTTCTACCTTAATTTCACTTCTAATCATAAAATCTTTCTGCAGTGCCGGCTTAAGGGCAAAGCCCTCAACGCAATTCCCTAAGGCCCCTTATTATCTGGAAACTTTTAACTGCTTATCGATAAAAAGTCTCAAAATATTGAAATTAATCATAATTAGTTTTTTTTTTTTTTAAAAAAAAAAATCCTATGGATTAGGCGGCAGCTTGATTCCTGAATCTTTGCAGAATTATTTTTTATTTCTAAAAAGAATCCTATAAACATGAACCAGTGTTTTCACACCCAGAACCCAAATCGGTAACTAATTGGGATTAATAAAATTAAAAACTCTGGATCAAAACCGAAATTCAACTCAGTTTTTTGGGACTGAAAATAGAGGGCATCAATAGCTCTTGAAAAACCAAGATTTTAGAAAGCTCCCATCAGATTTCAGAACTAACAAGAAAAACTGAAGGAAAAACTCAATTGGCCCATATCTAACTTTAAGCACAAAAAAATTCGGGATTTTATTTTTTTGTGAAATCAGGATGACTAAAGAGATTATCATCACGCCTAGCAATGAAATCATGAAGAAAACGCCAATTAAATAAGGAAATTTACATCTGGATTAAGATCATTCAAAAACCCTACCTCAAAATTTCAAGATCTTTAAATATCTCCTTGCTCCAAACAGACTCGCTGCAGAAGTTGGGCTTTTCTACTCAGTGGAAAGCTCGGTGGTGAAGCCAATCAAAGAAAGCTTCGGTTTGCGCTTCCGTGAAAAAAGAGTGGGAGAGAGCGGGACGGAGTTCGGCTCGAGGAAGGAAAAAGGGGAAAGAAAAGAAGAAAAAGGAAAAATGAATGAAGACGGAGAGAGGCGATTAGATGATACATGGCACGTGAGAAGGAGTTTCAAACATCAGGGTTTGGGGCACTTTTGTTAAATTCAGAAACTTCCACGTCAAAATAAAATTTTATAAGTCCAAGAGTCAAGACACCATTTGAGAACAATTATTTATTATTTTCAATTCTAGGGATGAGTTGACTGTATAATTGTAATTACTAGTTTTAATTATTTATTATTTTATTTTTTAAAAAAACTATAAAAATATGTTTTGAATTTAAAAAACTTGTTTTGATATTATCTCTTGCGAACTTTTTACACAAAAGGCATAGAGATAAGACAAAAATATCTTTAATTAAACAAAATTTATTTTTGAAATGCATTTTTTCTTCTCGAGATAAATTTTTAAAAAATATTTTAAAATTTAAAAAACCATAAATTTAAGACCTTTTTTAATTGATGTTTTGTTTTAGGTTTTCTAATTTCTTTAATCTATAAAATATTATTCATAACTGTTTAAAGATAGATAAATCCTCTTTCTAATTTTTTTTTCCATTTATAGAGATGAAACTAAAATAATTTTTTAAATTCAAAAATATACCTATATAGTTTTTAAAAACAAAAAGATAGATTGAAAAATTGTTAAAATAGAATGTATAATTATATAATTAACCCTTCAATATGAATACATTTACTTTTGTTAAATGAAGTTTTAAAGCAAATACAAATTGTAATTAAGTACAAAAAAATTGGAATTTTAAATTATAATATAAATTTTTAGATTTCTCAATAATTGCTAATGTTTATATTTTTTATCATCAACTTTCTCAAATGTCTTTTAATTTTTTATTTAAAATACATATCTCATTCTAAATTAGAATAGTACAAATTCTAATCTAGTCACTATAGATGTTGGATTTACAATTAAATATAAACGTGTTAGATCAATTTAATATTTTGTTGTTTATAAGTTTGGGCCCTTAAATCACCATTGTTAGGATCTACTTAGTTTCAAAGAACGCCGTTAAAATAGTTATAGAAAATAATTTAGAACAAAGCTGAGAAAAATCAAATAATATTGGAAAAATAAATGATACCACACGCAAAGATTTATAGTGGTTCATGCTGTAATGAGAGCTACATCTACTATTCTTCACTATGGATGAATTGGATGAGTATAGATTACAAAGATGCTAATAGAGATGATATGTGAATGAAAAAATATTTCTATAAAGTTTCTATAGAATCTGTCGTAAATCCCTAATGAAGTTGCTAATTCCTTTATATAGAGGACTACATGAGATCATGGCTCCAAATTGATGGAAGGAATGGAGATAGTTATGCACATTGCCGTGGGCCACATGTCGATCTCCAATAGGGCATAAGAATCAAGCCTCCCCTACGTCTCAATTCGTGGCTTGACATATTTCCTCTTGTAACTGCCACGTCGTGCATATAGATTTTGTCGAACCGACACTTGGCAAATCTACAACGATAAAGAATGTTTGATGTATACGATGAAATGAGTAAAGTCATAATCAAACCGTAACTAACGATCGAATCGATCATGGCCTCAACCCGATCGAGTATTGGGTAAATGGTGCTTCTCGTGCCAGACTGCCTCAAAATTGAACACTCATGCTAGGCTCGATTTGCTTTGATTGTAATTCAGATTTCTTATTTTGGGCCTTTATTGAACTATTCGAACCTAACCAAATTGTACCCCAACAATTACCCCTTTACTCCTTAGTCAATGTAATTGATTTAGGAGTGAATTAGTTGTTCCAAGCAAGCCCAAAACTCTAGTTTGACGACACGTCATTTTGGACAAAGCTTTGTGTTCACACTATGACCGTCACCCTTCCTCAGGAAAATGCAAGTCTCAACTGCCCATTGCATGTGGTGCATTGTGAGTGGAGGATTTTGAAATATCTCTACACCACTGACGAAAACACTTGGTTTGAAAAGACAATGCCTCAGTTTGAGTGGGAAGTCGAAAAGAAAACTGATCTAAGACATTAGATTATTTATCTGAGAGCCAATCCAAGCCGTCGAATATCAACTACAAACAATATATAAGAGGGACTTCCTTTTCTCTCTCTTTATCTCACTTCACTTTCTTGAATTCAGGCTTTTCTCTCCAAGTTTCCTAAGCATTCCTTTCAATTCTCAGGCAAGATTCTCCTTTCTTTCTTGATTTCTTATGATTTTCTTTCCATATGTTTGATTTTCTAATAGTTTCGAGCATTTAAATCGCCATTTTCACCTTATTTTTTGAGTAAAGCAGTGATTTCCAAACTTGTTTGGTTTCTTTAGACTTAGAACCTTCAAGAACACCTAAAAGACTCATCAAATCTCGAATCCTTTGAACCTAGATCTTTATAGCCCTAGATTTCCCTTAGCATCCATATTAGTTTGAACTGGAGTGAAGACAATGACCCCTGGAATAGCTATGACGATAGGGAACTTGACGAATGGATTTTAGAACAATCCAGGATCAAATGGGCTTCAAGAATTAGTAGGGTTGGAAGCAGTTGAGAAGCAGAAGAGATCGCCACTAAAGCAAAGAAAAGGAATAGACTTGCAAGTCCTTCCAATCAAAGCGAGCAGATCAAATTGCTCGAGAAGAGAATGCAAATATCACCAATGAAAAGGATCTCATATTTTTGGAAAAACCCAGAATCAATCTTTAAAAGTGAGGACCTATCTAACATCTGGGTCAAATATGGAATTCCTACCTCTATCGTGATTTGTCCTCCCTATCTTGGTGAGCGAGCAAATACTTAGAACAATGGTTGGCTATTATGTACACCAAATTTTTTGAGCTAGGACTTCGATTACCAATCCCCAAGTTTATCCTCTAAGGCACATCCCACTATCAGATCTTAGTAATGCAGCTAATGCCGAACAGGATGCGACTACTACTCGCTTTAATAGTACTCATCGAGGAGGCTGGCATCGACTTTGATTTACATGACTTCCTTCGGTGCTACTATTTGAAACCAAATAATAAAAGAAGAGGTGATTTTACTTCATATACCGACAATCGACATGCATCATCACTGATTTCGTCAATGCAGATAGGCATTGGGAAGACAAATATTTCTTTATGTCAATCAACCATGATTCAATCGAGCTAAATACTCCATTTCCTTTCCTATTTCCATTTGGTCATATTGGTGAGTGTGTCAGACTTGTGTTTCATTTGATGAAGTCATTCTGACTAATCCTTACATTTCTTTTTTGTTTTGCAGATTACAAGTTGAACCATTCAGTTCCTATAGCAGAACGATTTCACGAGAAGCTCGATGCTCTTATCGTTTTGGAAGGACACACTTGGGTTAAGATTTCTTACCTCGATCGACTCGAAAAATCATCAATTTGGAAAACAGTTTGAGAGATTTCAATAGGTGTACCTATTCATTTTCTCAATTGAGTCAATTAGATGCTTGTTTGCCATGGTGCACTTCAACAGTTGTATGGTCCTTAAAAATACATTACTTCTCTTTCTTATGAATGCTGTGCTCGTAGAAGCTTCCCTATCATCGATGAAGGTTCCACTCCCATCAATTGAAGAGGCCATGAAAAGAAAGGCCACTGAAGAGCCACAGCAAAGAGAAAAAGAGAAAACAAGGTGAGGCTAACAGATCTAGTTCCTTGGATGTCTAGAAGGCTTCTTCGTTGCCAATAAACACTTCAAACTAACCTCCACCTCTCCCATTTGATATTCCGCCCCCATAAACAAAGAAAAAGAAATGGGCTAAAACCTTTGAAGCTGACTAAGCCGTCGAAGAGCAAATACGTGAGAAGATACTTGATGTTCCTAAGGATGCAAGTATTATCCTGGACAAAGAACTAGTTGTCAGGGCCACTAAGAGCTTCAACTTTACCTCCATCGAAACCAAATTTGATGGAAAGTCTATCTCCTGGCTTCGCAACCAGTCAACAACATTGTTTGGATAGGTAAAATCTGAAGCTAATTCTAGTTTCGACCTACGCTATATTCATAATCTAATTGTTAGCCTTGCACTTCATAGACCTTGCAAATGTTCAATATCTTAGCGAATAAGGCCAAGTATAAGCATGAAAGGCTCTCAAAACTTATTGAGGAGCTAGACAAGCGGCTCAAAAAAGCAAAAAAGGAGAGAAATGATGCACAGAAGGAGATGAATGAAACCATTGCTACATTAGCTACATCAAATGAAAAGGTTCTGAACTTAAGTTGTAGCCTTCATTTGAAGGAGGAAGAGCTTGTTCAAGTTAGGAAAGAGGTGGAAAAGAAAACTAGTGAAGTTGAGGCGATCAAAGAGCAGCTCCTCGATGTCTATAAAGAGTCTTCTATCAGGGTGAGGCTCAAAATACTCAAAGAGTTCAAAGAGCATCAATTTTAACGCTAGGATGTCGACGCTGAGATAACAAAACTTGAAGAGCTTTTGACTCTAGATGCCGATTCTAAGATCGAGGAGGTTGATTGACTCCTGAAGTTACTAGAAGCATGGCTTTGGAGGCAAACGAAGAGACTACTGTGCAACCTCTAACCGTCTAGGGCATTACAGATTAGATGCAACTATTCGTCTTTCCTTCTTTTTTTTTTTTTTTTTTTACTTTATAATGAACATTTTTTGTGTATTATAATGAATAGATTTCATTGATTCGTAAATTAAATCAATTTTTTTTCTTTGCTTATAGTATCTGTTTTGGTATTGATCTCCCTTCAAAGTTTCATTCATTCATAAATAATTAAATTTTGAATTCATTAGATTGCCATCCTTGTCAGTCAAGTACTAATAGGCTTTATCAATTCTAAAAATATCGAACAGTTACTAAAGAAACTGTTCTAAATTGAATTGAGACAAAATATATAGTCTTAGCTTACAAACACTAGCCGTGTAGATCGAATCGAGTGTTGAGTGCATAGATCAAATTTAGTTAGATCTAAAGACATGAAAATAACAATCTAAAATTAGACATTAGATGCCAAGCCATGAAGATGGCAATGTCGAGTCAAACATAGATGGTGTTATCAAATCTAGTGTTTGGAAGCAATGTAAACCATGAATATGGCAATATCGAGCTAAACACTAGATGAGTTTATTGATTCTAGTGAGATGTAATTGGAGCTAGGAAGATGGCAAGCAATGAAGACGGCAATGTCGAGTCAAACACTTGATGAGTTTATCAAATCTAATGTCAGAATGCAATCTTAGCCATGAAAATGGCAATATCGAGCTTAACACTAGATGAGTTTATCGATTCCAATGTCAAATGTAATCTGAGCCATGAAGATAGTGATTAGAGAATGCAACACATTGAGAAAAATGGTTGTTGTAATGATAATGCGGCTGTACTCGTTTTATTGTAAATGAGCTACCTACATACCCATGTGTAGGGATCAAGCCAAATGTAGTTCAATTTACCATTCTATGCTCTTTACCACCATTACTATAGTAGTCGTTCGACTGATGCTCAAGAATTATGTTGATGGACAACCTACTGTGAAACAAATCGAGTGACATTACAAGAAGCCTGAAATATTAAGAGCAAACTGTTCAATTCAAAATCTTACAGTGAAATTATACATAATACCTTCTTAGATGACAGGCTTTCTATCTCTTGTTGATGATAAAACCATCGAGTTTCTCTAGTTTGTAAATGTCGTCATGAATAATACTTCTGACTCAATATGGGCCTTCCCAATTAGTGGCAAACTTCCCCGCATTTGCTTTTTTTATTTTGAAAAACTCTTTGTAGCACAAGGTCTTCTACTTGAAACCTCTTGATTCTAACCTTAGAATTGTAGTACCTAACAGCTGCTTCTAATATCAACCAAGTTGATAGAAAGCGTTTTCTCTCCTTTTGTCTATCTAATCTAGTGCATCTCTCATCATTTCTTCATTCAAGAAAGAGTAATCAATCCGGAGGTCTTTAGCAACAACTTTAGCTAGGATCACTGCCTCTATGCTATAAATGAAGGAAAATGGAAATTCACTAGTTGAACGCCTTGGGGTTGTTCAATAGGCCTATAGCACCATTGGGAGTTCTTCGACCTAGTGCCTTTTCCTTGCCTTTAGCTTTTTCCTCAAGTTTTTGATGATAGTCTTGTTTGTCACTTTGGCCTACCTATTCCCTTATAGGTATTGGGGCATCGAAAAGCTCAAAACGATGTCCTAATTATGGCAAAATTTCTTGAAGGTAGTAAAGATGAACTAGGAGCCATTATCGGTCACAATTTCCCTAGGAACTCCAAATTGACAGATAATGTTTCTCCAGATGAATCGTTTGACATCGCCCTCTTTAATGTCTACAAAAGCTTCAACCTCGACCTATTTAGAGAAATAATCTATAAGAACAAGAAGGTACTTTACCCACCCAAGAGCTGGAGGAAAAGGATCGACAATGTTTATTGAACACTTCATGAAAAGGTACGCACGAACTGATCAATGAAAGTTCTTTGGTGGGCTGGTGGATAGTTGGTGTATATCTCTGGCAACTATTGCATTTTTTGGCAAAGTCTTATGAATCGCTTTGCATAGTAGGCCAGTAATAGCCTTGCCTTTTGATCTTGTTGCACAAAGATTGCCTTCTTAAATGATTACTACACGAACCCTCATGAACTTCTCAAATGACTCACTCAATTTCATCTTTTTTGAGGCATCAAAGGGAAAGACTAGTGATCAACCGCTTGTAGAGCTTTCTATTAATTAGATAGTATCTTGCCGTTTGAACCTTGATCTTCCTTGCTATTTTCTTATCGTTTGGGAGCCATCCTTCACTTATGTACATCTCAATTGATGTTTTCCAGTCATCTCTAGAATCTACATAATTCATCTCTTTTTTGGCTTTGATGCTGGGTTATTTGATGTATTCCAAAAGGACAATCTTCTTTTCTTTCATCTTAGTGGATGATCCAATATTGGCAAGCGTGTTACTTGTATGTTTGACTCGCAAGGCATGTGCTTTACCTCGAACCAATCGAACTAGTGCTTCAATTTATTAACGACGTCTAGGTAGAAGATCATTTTGTCATCTCAAGCTTTGTATTCTCCAACAATCTGATTAACCACCAAGGTTGAGTTGCTTTCAACGATGAGTTCGATAGCCCCCAGTGTTGCAGTAACTATTAGGTCGATGATCATGGCTTCGTACTTCGCTTTGTTATTGGTTGCTTTGAAACCTAATCTAACTTTGTTCAATTTCTTTGCCTGTTGGTAACCGCAGTAAGATCTCGACTTTTGAACCTTTCTCATTACTAGCTCTACCCACCTACATGGTCCATACCTTTGGCTCATCACTGTCTGGCTTGTATGTTAGTTCTATGATAAATCAGCAAATACTTGTGCCTTTAACGTAGTTTGAGGCCTATACTTGATGTCAAATTTAGTGAGTTCAATAGCCTATTTTGTCAATCTTCCTATAACATTTGGTTTGTGTAAAATGGCTCGCATTGGATGCGTCCAAGAACCGTAATTGTGTGGCCTTGGAAATATGGTCGCAATTTATGAACGGATATGACAAAGTGTAAGAGCAAGCTTCTCGATAATAGAGTGTGGTTGACAAAAAATACCTGCTTCTGAATCAAGTCTTCTTCTCTGACCTATGCGGAGCTCACTACTGTTTTTGAAACCACTAAGTAGAGATATAGCGACTCTCCATCTTTCGGTTTTGACAAGATAGGAAGAGTTGAAATATACCTCTTCAAATCTTAAAAAGCTTGTTCGTATTGATTGTTCCAATCAAACTTTGTGTTCTTTTTTAACAACTAAAAGAAAGGCAAACACTTGTTTGACAAACAAGCTATGAATCATTTTAGAGTTGTGACACAATTGGTTAGCTTCTAGATTTCTCACTTGTATCATGGTAATGGCATCAGTTGAAAAGCTTTTATTTATTCTAGATTTGCCTTGATCCCTAGTTTTGTCACTAGATATCCCGAAAAAAAGCTACTAGTCACCTTGAAAGTACACTTTTTTGGGTTTAACTTTATTTTATACTTCCTCAGCATGTCGAAGCACTCTTATAGATGTTGTACATGAAGATGAGCTAGCAAAGACTTGACTAGCATGTTGTCAATATAAAATTCCATGTTTTTACCGATTTGTTATTGGAATATCACGTTGACAAGCCTTTGGTAGGTTGCTTCAGTTATTTTCAATCTGGACGACATGACTTTGAAATAGAAAATATTGTGCTCAGTGATGAAGGTGATTTTTTCTTGATCTTAGGGGTGCAAAAGAATTTGATTGTAGTTGGAGAAAGCATCAAGGAAACTTAAGACGTCATGACTATCAGTTGTGTCCATGAGGCGGTTGCTGTGAGGCAGCAGATAGCTATTTTTTGGACAGGCTTTATTTAGGTTCATGAAATCTATACACATTCTCTATTTCTCGTTTTCTTCTTGACTATCACCACATTCACCAGCCAATATAAGTATTGGATTAGACAAATAAATCCTGCTTCTAGCAGATGCCTTACTTCCCCTTTCACAATATTATTTCGTTCAAACCCCAACCTTCTTTTTTTTTGTCATGTGGGTCGATGATTCGGATTGACATTGAGCTGGTGCAAAATGATACTTGAGTCAATTCTAGGCATATTTGCATGGGACCATGCACAGCAATTTTTATTCGCCTTTAAAAAAATTACTATAGCAAACTTTACCCCTAGATCGAGCTATAAGCCAATATTCCCTATCTTGTGCTTATGTTTAGGGTCGATCTAAACCTCATCCAATTGCTTAAGTGTTGGTCCCCGCACTCCTGGTTGCTTGACCCATTCAATCGGGCTCACCTATAGTTGCTATAACGTTGGTCTTTTTTGGTTCATCACCCTCAAATAGCAGCTTCTCGTCGTGTCTTGGCTCTCGTGGATTTTTTGTATTCCTGGCTTCATTAGGAATCAGATTCGTTCCTGATAGCTTGATAAGACTACCTTCATAGAATGTATCCATGGCCTCCTAGAATCATGTTGTGTCGAGAACATTAGTCCATGATGAGGAAGTTCGTCATTCTATTTTCCCCAACAGTATACACTGGCAGCTTAATAATTCTAAGGGCCATTGTGGCTTTTCCATTGAATCCCACTAATGTGGTGGTTAAATTCTCTACCTCCCTTTTTATGATGTCTATTTCTTTCAACATTGAGAGATACAAGATATCTACTGAACTTCCATTGTCGACAAGTATTCTCCTGATTTTGCAGTTTGCAATGTTAAGCTTGATTACTAAAGCGTCATCATGAGCCTGTCGAGGCCCAATGCCTCATCACTTTGGAAAGATATGGTGTGTTCACCAAATTCTTCAATCGTTGAACATGTGGTTGCTTGACTCATCTTCTTTGGTGTGCTTTCATTTCATTAGCAGAATCTCTGCAATAAACAAAGCCCCCTATAGATGGCTTCGATTGTTTCCCTGATTGGTGGTGGCGGTGGCATTTTTTTCTTATGCAGGGTGATTCCTCGATCCGCTTCACTTACGGTCTAGCCCAAAGGTTTGTCTCTCTTGCTTGGACAAGTACTCTCTTATGTGTCCTATCTTCAATAGTTTTATGATCTTAGTTTGCAAAGCCTTACAATGGACCATTAAATGTCTTGTGTCTTCGTGAAATTCACTGTATTTTGTATGGTCACGAGATTGGCTGGGGGCCATTTTGTTTGGCCACCTAACATAGTCCTCTGTTCACGTTTTGTTTCATCATTTGTTGGACGGCCTCAGCGGTTAGTAAAGTCGGCATTTGTATGGCCTCTGTTCACATTGTTTGCTCAATCTCTTCGCCCTGTCCCTTGGATGTTTGAAGATTTTGTCTGATCGTGCTCTATTAAGTGTTTGTAGCTATCGCCGTTGTTGTTAGTGCTAGTGTTGTTGTAGTTGTAGTCGCTAGTATGGGCACTGGAGTCATGTATAGCAATTGCATCCTTCCACTGGGACTGTAAGAAGGCTGTTGTCTAGCTAGAGGTAGTGTCTGGAACTGCCATTGTGTTGTCGTCATGGTTGGAAGCATCGAATACCCATAATATGGGTAATAGTACAAGTAGGCTGTCAGCTGGGAGTTTTGGTAGCTAATTTGGCTCCTGAGAGTGTTGTTTCTCATTGTTGAGTTGCTCTAGTCATCTATCACATTCCGAGGAACATGCTATTTGCTCATGAAGCATCTTCTTCAAAGTTTCCACCTCCACAGTTAAGGCCTCAATCTGCTAGTTTCCTTGACGCATGGTTTGTGTTTCCTTGTTTAGCATATTGGGTGTATTATGGTTGTCAACACGGTCAGCCATTTTTGATGATAAAGCTTCAAAATCCTCGAGTTCCCACAGTGGGCGTCAAACTATAGACATTGGATCACAATTAAATATAAACGTGTTAAATCAATTTAATATTTTAATGTTTATAAGTTTGGACCATCAAATCACCATTGTTAGGATCTATTTGGCTTTAAAGAATGCCGTTAAAATAGTTATAGAAAATAATTTAGAACAAAGCTAAGAAAAATCAAACAATATTGGAGAAATAAATGATATCACACGTAGGGATTTATGGTAGTTTATTCTAAAATAAGAGCTACTTCCACTATTCTTTACTATGGATAAATTAAATGAGTATGGATTACAAAGCTGCTAAAAGATTAAACAAAACTTTCACGTCATAAATTGACTTTAAGGAATAAAATAAGGGTATTGTTTTGATATTTTCTAAATAAGAGATATCAGTGTAATGTTTATCTAAAACATAGGGCATCAAAATGATAATAACCTAAAAAAAAGACATATTAAAACAAAACTTATTACAATAATTGAAATTTTGTATCTTTTCTCTATTTTTTTTACTCAATTTGGGTAAGACTTGCACAAAGCGAAGAAAGTAGGCCCAAATTAAAACTAGGTCAGCTCATCTTAGGCCTCTTTTTTCATTAACTAGGACTAATTTGATTTTTTCTTTTTGCCTATATTAGTGGGGTTGGGCAATTCGAATTGACACCTCTAACAGGATTATGTCTTTTCTTCCTCATTTTCTTTTCCTTTCACCATTTGTTACTTTTTTGTTTTACCAAAACACAGTCACTACATATACGGAACAATTTCAGAACAAAAAGAACAATGAGGACTTCATTTAAATTTTTTCCCCTAATATTTTATAAATCTTTTGTCCTCAAATCACCTAATCGGAGTTTTTTAAAATAAAATGATAAGCCCATCTTCATATCATCGGAACTTTGTGCTTAATCTAACCTGTGACAGCCGATCATTAATACTTATATAGCTTCTGATTTATCAAGATAAAAAGCATCAATTTCTACGCTAAACGTTAACTCTTAGGCATCTAGATTTTTCTCTAGCTGTGAAACCCAAAATGAGGTCAACACATACGAGAACTTGTTACCTTGCTAGAAAGCAATTTATTGTGTCAAAAGTAACCGATTCTTCTTCAGCAAAGTTTTTGTAAATAGACATAACCAATCTTTACCAATAATGCCATCCTCTCAAGCTTCTTCTTCACAAATTTCTGCATCTAGCATAGAAAGACACCCTGTGGAATTTGTGCATACAATTTCGGAGGCTGGCCGTTTGCTTCCTTCGGCGAGCAGATGGAACTCGATAGAACCTAACTTCAAGACCCTCCCTCAAACTTCCGCTGCTTATGATTCACTCCCCTCCCGCTTCTCCAAGTCATTCGATTATGATCTCGTTATTGCTGACAAGGAACACTTGAAACGTTTCGCTAACATTTCAGTCTCAGTAGTTCTTCTAATCCTAGCACTCATTTTGCTCCTACACTTTCTGCCTCATAAGCACAAACATCATGGCTCTTCTAAGAATCTAACACTTGCGGTGAACCAAGCTCTGACTTTCTTTGATGCTCAAAAGTGTAATTAACATCTTAGTTCCCCAACAAACTAAATATTTCTTCAATGTAGCTCCTTCAATAAGATTTTTTTTTTTTCCCTGCAGCCGGGCCTTATCCGAAGAATAGCCCCATAAAGTTTCGAGGGAATTCGGGAATGCAGGACGGAAATTTTGGCAGTGCAATACACGCTGATCTTGTGGGAGGTTTTTATGATTCAGGGAACAACATTAAGTTCAGTTTCCCCACAGCATATACCATTACTCTGCTGAGTTGGACAGTGATTGAATACCACCAAAAATATGCTGAAATAGGTGAGCTAAATCATGTCAAGGACATAATAAAATGGGGCACTGATTATTTGCTCAAAGTCTTCATTCCTCCTTCAAGTGCAAGTCCAAAAACCATACTGTATTCTCAGGCAAGGCTAGAAAAAACCTTAATCTTACTGTATTATAGTCAATTACTCTTTACCTTCAAGCTTTGAATAAATCAAATTGTTTTTCTCTCTTTTTGTGAGGGTAGAGAGTTTTTTCTACTCTGAAAATGGAAAAGAGACCCAAGCTATCTTTTTGCTGCAAAAGGACACCTCTTATATTTTTTAAGGAAAAACATATCGCATTGGTATGTACCCTGTAATGCACTTATAGCATATCACAAAATCAATATATAATTTTTTCAAAATGACATGACTAGTCCGTTTGGGAACTTTGATTCGAACAAAAAAGTTTTGTTTAAAACAATTTTTTTACCATGTTTTTCTCACAAAATTTAAATTGGTATAGTATTTTAAGTTCAAATCATTAGATTGAACAGGCTTTTAAAATGTCATGCACATTATTTCATGTACCACCTGATGCTCATGTATACTCTATTCACTCAATTACTTAAAAATGTCCTGATATATATTGATGAAACCTAAAATAGAGAGTATGTTGTTTATGTACATTTTCCTTATAATAATAATAATAATAATAACTGGACCAGAACTTTTATTTTTTTTAAAAAAATGGGGCTTATTTTTTAGTTTGACAGTAGCAAAATGGTTAGTGCATGAATCACAGGGGGGAAACAGCTAATGAGTGGCCAACTAACGAAAATTTGTTCTTTCTTTTTTCTCTATTCAGGTTGGAATTGCAGGCAATGACACATCAGGTCCAAGTGACCTGAACTGCTGGCAGAGGCCAGAGGACATGGAATATCCTAGACCCGTTTCGTCTTGTGATAGCACGGTCGCCTCCGATCTAGCAGGGGAAATTGTGGCAGCATTGTCAGCAGCATCATTAGTCTTCGAAAAAGAAGACCACGATTACTCGGGGAAACTAGTAAAAACAGCAGAGAAGTTATTTGAACTGGCAAGTAAAAAAGACCCTTCTCAGCAAGGAACATACACGAGGCTTGAAGACTGTGGAAAAGAAGCAAGGGGCTTCTATGAGTCATCTGGGTACTTGGATGAGCTGGTTTGGGGAGGAACTTGGTTTTTTTTGGCCACCGGGAATACATCACATCTTGAATATGCAACTGAGTTGTTTAGTTCAGCACAAAGTAATGAGACAAGTCTTGAGAAAGGGATATTATATTGGAACAACAAGCTTCCTGCTATTGCTGTAATTTGTTACAGGACATTTTTCCTTTTGAAATTTTTATGACCTGTAAAATCAGTTGTATGGGTTTTGAGTAATCAGGTTGGTAAATTTCTGCAGGTTTTGCTTACACGTCTCCGATTCTTTCGTGATCCCGGCTTTCCATACGAATCCGCTATGCAAGAATCAGCTAGCATGATTGACTCCCTAATGTGCTCTTATGTTTTTGGTGGAAGCTTCGACAAGACGGAAGGTACCTAACATGCATGTCTTATCAAATGAATGTACGCAAAATCTTATAAGTTTGCCAAAATGATAACCTTAGAAGTGAAATTAGTAAATGACTTTTACATTTTATATTGAGTTATCTACTTGGTCGCATAATGTAAAAAGTGGTCATGCAATGTCAACTCCAGAGCCATTTTCCGAATAAAAATTTTTGAAAATTCACTTTACAAATAGATGGTTTCTCTCATATCATTTTGTAAAAACTCTCTGCAAAATTTCTTATGAATATTTTCATACAATTTTCTTTACATTCGGCTTTTTCTGTTTGGCAATGACTAATGAAAGATTTGTTTTCAAGTAAAATTATTAAAGTATTGTTTTGCTCAATTTATTTGGTAATGAACGATCAAATATTGGTGGTGCTTTTTTGAAGGTGGATTGATCCTTCAGAGGCCTAAAGATGGGGCTCCATTACTACAATTCGCTGCAACAGCTTCTTTCCTCAGTAAATTGTACAGCGATTATCTCGAAGCTCTGCGCAGGTCCGGCAGAAACTGCGGGGACAATAGATTTTCCATACAAATGTTGAGAACTTTCTCTACATCTCAGGTTAGTTTTCAAAATCTTTCCATGGCTTTATTCTAATGAATTTTCTGGAATTATCAGGAATGTTCGAATTAGTATTAATTATCATTAATAATAACTTGTGTTAATTGCTAACTTAATAATGAGACATGATATAAAAAGGAAATAACCAAAACGAGTACTCTGCATGAAATGCGTTTTTTAGTGCTATTATTAAATCATTACATTTTTTTATTTAAAATGATATATGTAGCTTATACAATTAAGTCTTCTGTACCACAAAAGACCACCTATACATACCAGAAAAGATCTAACTGAAGCTTTATTTCAAATGTTCAGGTGAATTACATTTTAGGAGATAATCCGATCAAGATGAGCTACATGGTGGGATTTGGACGCCAATATCCAAACCAAGTTCACCATAGGAGTGCTTCCACTCCTTGGGATGGGAAGTATTACTCCTGTCATGGTGGAGATAAATGGCTGCAGTCTGAGCAGCCAAACCCGAATATTCTCGTAGGGGCGATGGTCGCTGGGCCGGACCAATTCGACAAGTTTGTAGACCAAAGGGACAAACCACGGTTCACTGAGCCCAGCATTTCAAGCAATGCTGGCTTGATTGCGGCCCTTATAGCACTTCATGATCCTCCTCTGAGGGATTCTTCTGGCACTAAGTTGGGAATAGACATTTCTGGTCTATTTGAAAAGATCCCATCAATCCCTGAAGCTCCTTGAATATTGTATGCAATCTTTATTATTATTATTTTTTTGTCAGGATGTGAATTTGTGGAAAATATGTGGTTGTGTCTTAACCAAGATTATTGACCTTTAGTACAAAATTTGGCAATGACGTTCTTTATATTTTCTCCGATGAAAGAAGCTATGACAATTTTTTAGTAGGATTCTATGACATTTATTTTTGAATACGAAGCTATGACATTTATCTTAAAGAATCATGTATAAGTTAAATTTATACGTGTATTTTTAAGTGGATTAGCGAGAACGTTTTATATTTCTCTAAGGACAGGGGGCATTGTACCCTACCTATGCCGTTTCCATATATGTGGTAAGGTCTGTTGGTAATTTCTCCGGTGGGAACGAGAAAGATATCTCTCCGTCAATATATATTTTTCATTCATAAAAAATGATTTTAACATATCTAACAGCTTTAAAACGGCAACCGGGCTTCTATTGAGAAGTCCTGTGTTTGTATATATATATATATATATATATATATATATATATATATATATTCATGTTTTGCTTTTGAGTCCCATATATCTTAGCTTGAACATGTTAAAAGAGAACTGAGGTACATGTCATTTCAAGAGAGAGAGAATTGCCGTTAATGGTAACAATGTTCAAATCAAATTATTAATATTAACCAAGTTAAATTAAATACTAACATTGATTTGGCCTTTGTGACGATCGTGCTATTGGGTGATTGCGTTCCATTGCTATGTTACTCATGTTAAGAATTAGTTGTAATTCAAATGCACCATTCTGAAAGAATCTTAAATTAATGCTTGATAGGGTTTTATTATTTTCTTGAGGCAGGGTTTCTGCTTCTCTTGGTCAGCCAGCTCGTTTAGGTCGGAGTCCTAGCTACCGCTTAGCTGGCTCTTGGTTCTCCGTTCCCAAGATGATGCTCGGGGTCTCACAGCTGCTCTTCGTTGGTGTCACTCGCCTAAATCTCTAAGGTTCCCATGACAACTTCAAAGTGGTGGTGGGGTGGTAGTGCTTTGTTTCGGTGTTCTCTCTCAAGGTTGCTTTGTAAAACAAGGGTGTCGCTGCTCTTGGTGTGTCTCCCAACCATCGTTTTTTCCTATGAAGGGTGGCATTTTTCGTGGTCGAAGTATGTTTCCAGTGGATCATTTTTTGTCTCCGACCCTATTTCTAGTGGATCATTTTTTGTCTCCGACCCTATATGAACTTTTAGTGTGGCTGTTCCTCTGTTCAGGATTCTCTGTCCCCTAGCTCAACACCAGTTTATTGAGGTGCTTTTTGTCATGGTACGGGTGTCGGCTATGATGAGTTGTAGCTTGCTGGATTCGACACACCGTCTTCCCCCCATGTTGGCTCTACCCTTTGTATGCTTTCTTTGATGCTTCTTTAGGTGCCTGCGGTTGATCATGGTGTTTACCCATCGGAATATGCAAGAGGCCTAGGCCTTTCATTTTTCTATTTGGTTGTTTATTAAATAATGGGTATTTGGTTTTTGCACCCCAATGTTTGTTTTTATGTTTTTATTGCAATATGGATGTGGTCTTTCTATATTCTAGTTTGTCTTAATGTGTCTTTCTCATAAAAGTAGGCTCTCAGTGGTGTTTTTTTTCTCTATCGTTGTGGCATTTGCGCTACATTGTCATGGCCTATGGTTTTGATGTTTCTTCCATCAACTGTCGAGAGCCTTTTTAACGAGCATAATATGTGCTCTTTGTTTGTGAACTGAGGTGCCTTGTTTACTCGGGCCTTCTCGTTCAGTCGAGCCTCTGGCATACACTTCACCTTTTGGCTTGTGCGTGATTTGATTGTACTAATGGTCTTAGTCGGTATTGAGGGTCATGCCTTGTTTCTCAAGGTCACTCACATTTGTATTTCTCCTTTATTAGAATGAAATTTCACTTTCAAAAAGAATAATTAATTAATAATTAATGCATGATCAGTGAAGAGAAATACATTGAAAAGAATCTCGCCTCAAGCCTAATTTCTTAGGCAATTTCCAACCCCTTACTCTATTTTAGAGTTGCTTTATCTTCAAAATAGAGTAATTTCACGTCTTCTAAAAAGTTTATATCTAACCTCTAAACTTTACTATAGGGCATGTTTATTTTGCATCAAAGGAAAGAAAAAGTAAAGAATGATTCCTTTTTCCCTTTAAATATGTTTACTTACAAAATCAGTGATGAGAGCTTTGTGAGTTCCACATAATATAAGGAATGAAGAAAGGGAATACCAATCCTCCCACAACCTTTAATACCATATTTACTTAAATAAACAAATTCAAATGTTATTATTTAATAGCTATTAATTAGGTAAAAAGGATATTTTAGTAACTAAATTGAATTAGATTCCATTTCTAAGCAAGTAAACATAAGAAAAGGAATGAGATTGTTTCTCATTACACTATCAAATAATTAAGTAAACACTAGAAAGAGAATAAATGATGCTTACTCCCATTATTTGACTTTTCTTTCCAATATTATTGTCTTTTCCCTTCATTTCTTTACAGCTTGGTAAACATGTCATAAAAGAAATATTCCATATATTAGTTTTTATCCATTTTTATATATTAGATTTTTATAATTCCAACAACTAATCTATTTCACAAATTATGCACATATACATTACAAACATTTTAATGTAATAAAATATTTATTAATTTACTAATTCGTAAATAATAATAAATTAATGTTATTAACTAAACATGATTTAATAAATTAATATTTAAGTTAAACCAAAATCATAAAAATTAAAAATTAAGAAATTTTAGTCAAAATTATGAATTACATAATTTAATAAAAAAAATAAAAGGATGAACTTTATTGAAAAAATATGCATTTAGTGTAAAGATATGAAATATAAAATATCATTAGAGATCTTTTTCAATTAATTAAACCTAAAAAAAAGAGGGGCGGGGGGATAGCGCAACAACAATGCTGCCTATAAATAGTGTAGGACTCTTCATTTTTTCAAAATGGTGCATAAGATGATGCATACATTGAAGAGCTTTTTTATGCCGCTTTGGTATTTTCTTCCAAAATGCAGCATCGATTGGAGACGCCCTTATTGGGCTGACCTAGACCTCGCCAACAAGAGGTGCGTGGCACCTCTAGTGTTCCATTGGGCTAGTGTTCCAGTCCTATGGTGTTGTGTCACTTCCCTATAACAAACACAAATTAATCAATCACTTGTTAACCATTTCTAAAAATGATCCTCGTCATCCTCATTTGGCAATAAGTTTTGAACTATAAATTTTTAGTTCAAACTTATATAGTGTTTAGCAAATCGGTTCAAACCAATTGATTTGAACCAACAATAGTGTAAAGCTTTCATATGCTACAAGCTCTTACTTAGTACAGTTTTCAAACTAAAATTTTCAGTTTGAATTGGTTTGTCAAACACAACATAAGTTTGTTTTCAAATTTTAGGCAAAAAAACACTGTAACAAACTTAGTTTGAGTTACAATTTATAGTTCAAACTATTAAGGTGTTTGAAAGAAATGTTCGAACTGAAAATGGTTTGAAAATTGTAACATATGAGAGCTTTACACTATAGTGTCCTTTTGTCTTTTTATTATAGCTATTAAGAGCTTTACATTGCTAGTTGGAATCATTGATTCCTTCCGAGATGCTAATGAAACGCCCTTAAGTGGGGATTAATAAATAAAAATAAAAATTAGAAAATATAAATAAAATATCAAAGAAACTTGCCCGGGACTTAATTGAAAACTCTCAAAACAAAACAAAAATATATACAACAATATAAACCACAGTTTAGTGTAGTACTATAAATTTAATGATACAAAACTATCATCATCATTATTCTAACCCTTAACAAATCTTAATGCAATCACAGAATAGTAACATTCGATGCTTAGATTGTCATGATGGACATTTTCAGCAAATAAAGCAAATCGAACATTATACAGCTACATGGCTTCCTTAACTATTTTCTCATCACTATCTCACACTTGGTGAGTCCTGAAAAGATAGAAATGTAAGGGAATGAGCAACAACATGCTCAGTAGAGAAAACCATAACTCACCTTTAGGTTTTTATCATTGCCACATTAAAATCTGCATGGTTAGTGTTCATCATTATCTAGATTATAAGATTTATTATCATCATATTTCGTGGATACCATAGTTAATCATTACAGAGTTTCATATACATACATATATACAAATACTACAATTTATCATTATTCTTAGGTATCCACGTTCAATAGAGTATCGCTCAACTCATCGAAACCCAAATGATCACACTTGACCACCCTCTAATCATTCCAAGGGTGTTCCGGTGAGGGGATATCAAATCCTGAATCCTCACCAAGTCAATTTCTGTATAGTACGTTCTGGGACTTTAGACCTAAGAGATCGTCATCACCTCCCCCTATTTTACTTTTTAGGGTATTCGTGCTCAAGGACGTAACCGCCACCCTGTTCACGTCTCATCATTTCTTTATATTCATTCATTATTTATTAGGGGCAGTAATATGGGTTACGACATGATGACACGATACGAACCTAGCACGAATTTTTGCGGGTTAGTGTCAAAAAAATTAACCCTGGATCAGTTTAGTGTCAACTTAGAATTGACCCGCCTAAAAGCATGTTGGGTTTGGGTCAACCCGCTTGACCCTAAACCAACTTGTTAATATTTATTTAAATATTTGTTATTCTATATTATTATATGTTATTATATGATATCAAACAAAAACAATATAACCCATTAACCCTAAATCGCTTATCCTCTCATCTCACTTTTTTTTTTCTTCTGAAAGCAGCTGTAGCCTCTCCCTCTCTGATTCTCTTTGGACCAGCAGCCATTCTCTCCGGCCGCCGCCTCTCCACCACTCTTAAAGAGATGCCTGCCTCACTTTGCTCTCTTCTCTCTTTCATTTTTAGTCTAATTTACGGTGCCGATGACTGTTTCTTCGTCGGAGATCTTCTCAAACTCACCAAAGACGAATGGTTCCTTTGCTTTCTCACGGTTCTTGAGATTCACTCTCATTCCTCTACCGTCAATAGGTACTTATTGATTTCCTGTCTTTTTTCTTTTCTTTTCAATTTCTCAATGATTTTTTCAAAATTTCATTTCTGAAGTGATTTGAATGGAAGAGCCTGTGTTTTATACAAACGTTTATAATAAGATCTTTATATAATCAGAATATCTTTAGTATTCATATCTTGCGGACCTATAATAGAACAAATGGTGGACGTAAAATTGATTCCTATTGCTATTTACTTTATGCTTCTCTGTGATGCTTTTTGCACCAATTCTGACAAATAATGGGTGCTAGTTCTTGTGTTTTCTGCTAACTCCATGTTTATTTTTCATTCGCGTGTTACTAGAACTCTGTTCATTTTGATTACTAAGAGCAATAAAACCAAACTTAGAGGGGAATCACCTTGATCACGATATACATATGAATTGATTGGAAGTAACTGTTATAATGGTTATATAGTTACAATTGTCTACAATGTAGCATTTCTTTTGCCAAAATGGTTCAAACATTTTGGCAATCCCGTATAAAAATTTGTTGTAGGTCTGAGTTATGGTAAGATTGAGTTAGACTGGTACTGATATTAAGAAGAATTTTTAGCTACACCCAGCTCTTCGTTATTTTCATTTTTTTCAAGTCAAATTATTTTCAGAGGTGTGGAATTTTAGATTACTGAAAGTTTGAAAAATTGCTCCATTTGATAAGTTTTAATGAAACTGCTGATGTATCCTTTCAGTTTAAGTTTAACTCAACCTTTGTTTTCCTTATACACAATCTTGTAGATGCTCATTTTTTGTTCAAATGAGACAAAATTGCATGTCAAATTACTTGTAATTTTCTCCTTTTGCAATGTAGTGGTAGATAATAATTCTTGGCTATTTATTATAAAACTTTACCCCTATGGGCAGTTTATCCATTTACATGTATGCAGGTTGAGAGAGTGTCACACAGAGATAACTTGTAGAGTTTTGTGCAGAAATCAGAGAACCTTGAGAAACATTGCCTTTCAAAGGCCATAAAATCATACTACGAGTTGCGGGTGTTACCATACTAGGAAAACAAGACTGTTGTATTTTGAGGGCACAAAGGGCATAAATCAGTTTATAGGTGGACAATTTTCTTTAGGTCATTAGTCTTTTTTCTCTCCTCTTACTCTTGCTAATAAGTCTTACTAATAAGTCTTGCTTTCTCTTTCCAATGCTTTCCAATGATATAATCACAATATCTTTAGTATTCAATTGTTGATTTTTTTGTACTCTATTTGGTTACCGAGAAATTGCTGGAAAATAGGGAAAAGATCGGTAACATGAGGGAAACTTAGATTTGGGAAGGCTTGATTTGAATTTCTGTTTATTTTTACTAAAATTTCTGTAATTATCGGGCTTTCTTGTTGAAATGGGGCTTGGGAATTGAGCTTTTGCTACCCAAGATGTGATAGCAAAAACCTCTATTTGTGACCAGGCACTTTTTCCCTTTTAATGTAACATTATCCCTATAATAGAGTGTTATTATAGTTTACCTAAATCAACGGTCCATTTAGTGTGGCCATGTTTGTTTTAGCTCCTTTTGTCGTACACAATATTCATTAAAACCTCTTTGTTAGTGAATTAATCCATTTGTACCCCTTTGGTATGATCTATGATGACAACTATATTAAGTAAAGGCAATTGCATATTTTCTTCTTTCTATTTCATGTTTGCTTTTAGGTTAGTTTATTGGTGAATAATGGTGTTTCATAACTTCAAATGCTGCCATGTTTCAGATATGTATTACAACAAGCACTTCTGCTAGTTTGGAGCAAACTTTGCCCTAGATTTTTTATCACGAAGTTATTGGAGTTTCAAACTTTTTCCTTTTTATGGGAGGAAGGCTGCCTCTGTCAATGTATCAAAAGTCTTAGAGTCCATTCCAGTGAGTCAAAAGTCATATCTTTCCCCTTAAAAATGTAGGCAGAAGATAACTTAAAATTATTTGATACTCCATCAGTTTAAGTCCCTTATAGTTCTGATCATTTATTTTTGTTGCATGGGCTAAAATATCAAGGTGTGAAAAATTTTATCCATAGATCTACAAACTGTGGTCTTTTTGTTTCGCAAAATCAGTTTAGTTGCTATAGTCGCTGTAGTGTAATTCGGCAAAATCTTTTTGTCTGGAAAGAAATTAACAAAAAATCCAATGTACACATAATAATTTGGCTTAGTTTTGAGCTTTTATTTGTTGATCTTAGCTTGAATGAGGATGTGCAAGCTTCAAACTAAATTGCTTTTTTTTTTTTAACTCTACAACAATATAAAGATGATTCTACTTTGATCATTTAATATGTTGTTATTTTGTTGGACTCGTAACACTTGTTGTTTTGTTCGACTTGATATGTTTTGGACTTATTGGATGTTTTTTAAATTTTAGGACTGGACTTTCTTCTTGTTATGGAATGAAATTCATCTAATTTGATGTTTGTTTTTGTTACATATGATATTAGTGTAGGCGGGTCATGCAGGTCAAAGTCGGGTTGAAGGTCCTATATGGGTCACGAGTCATAGGCGGGTTGAGAGTCAAAGTCGAGTTTGCGGGTGAAATATAGGTCACGGGTCATGTTTTTTGACATTGCACTTGAGGAACGGGTTGGCACGGGTTGTGTTCGTGTCAAGCCATTCCAAAGCAAGTCCTGTTAGGGTTGAGAATTCTCAACCTATTCGTGTCGTGGGTCGGGTTAGTGTCGACCTGATTTTTGTAAATATTGACCTCAGCCCGACACAAACCTGACCCGTTAACCCGGATTGCCACCCTTATTATTTATAAAGTCAGTTTTTCTAACCATGCTTCTCAATTTTTAACAACATGTGTCAATTCATTATATTCCTTGCTGTACAATACAGGACAAGTTCATGTCATAGTTTCATATGCGATACTCATACAATAGTAGTTCAACATAGATATATATATCTTGTAGTAAAACAATCAATTTTAATTCCTTAAAAATCTCACAAAAGATGAGTAATAGAATCCCTACCTCTTCACGAATTACCCTGCTAATAACTTCTAGCTCACAGTAACAAGCTCACCACGTAAGCTCCAAGTACTCCGTCATCCTACGACATATAAAATAACTATACTTTAACTAAAATTCTTAATCCCTAACCATACCAATTTCTCATCTATTCTTATTAGTATGCCATAATCATTTATATGATATCCTTGGAACATTTTGTAACATAAAATGATGAAAACATATGAATTTGGATTATTCGATCGGTCTGGGGATTATGCTCGGCCCACTGCCTGAGGCAAACTCTAGAAAACTCCAGTTTTTTGTTTTTAAAGATTTTGAGCTTCAAAGCTCAATTCGACCTGTTTTGACAAATCCCAAAACATGAAAAATACACATAAACTATAGATTATCGTGCCAATAAAACACGTAAATCTTTTCCCCAAACTTTTATGTGTAAAACATGTTTAAAAATTCTCAAACATTGACTTTTACAGAACTTTACAAAAACATGATCTAAATAGGAAATTGTTCAAACTCAAAACAAACACAATTCAATTTGCATGTTTATAAAAGCACAAGCCCAGATCATGAAATGAAAAACAATTACATAATCTAAACATAGTAACTTGGAATAAAGGGAAAGCAGAGAAGAATTTGGGTTTTTGGTTAGAAACTCTACCTTGTTTCCTTGAGAAATTGTTATTAGGCTTGACTTTTTGCTTAAGGAAAGAGATCCTCAGTTGAGATGGAACTTTTTGATCCGATTAAGAAGGTGAAGGAAACAAACAAAATAGAAAGAAGGAGAGAAAGGGTGAGTGGTGTGAAATGTGGAGGAAAATAAGTTATCTGATATGTTTTAGGAGTTGGTGGCTTTAGACATGTGAGTGAAAAGCCTTATTGGGAGACTCAGAAAAAGAAAGAAAAGAAAGGGGATAAGGCTTTTGTGGGGAATCAAGGCATGTAACTTGTTTGATTTAAGTCTTATCTTTTATTTATTTATTTATTTATTTTCTTTTTAACCATTACACGTGAAGGACAATAAAGGATGGCCTACCATGGCGTTTTGGAAAAATATACTAAATAAGTACAAAAAATTTTTAAAAATTCTAAAAATAAGTAGAAATAATATTGTGAAATAGATTTTAAATGAAACAAATTTTTGATTAGCATACCAAAAATTAATTTAATTACCTTAATACCTATTAGGAAAATAATGGGTGTCACAGCTCTACCCTCTTAAAGAAATTTCGTCCCTGAAATTTCAAATCTAGCTATACTAGTAGAAATCACAATTTCGTAATGATTCTGCTTTCGACTCTACACACTTTGTGTTATTTTATCTCCAAATATGGGTCACCGTGTTTATACTCATTGGCTTGTGACATCAATTATACTCTAAATATCAAATCCCTCAACAAGAGTATTTCTAACAAGTTTCAACTAACACTGTATAATGGTTTAAGAATCTGATCAAAAAAGCACATATACTGATCATACAAATTTTCCAGTCCTTCACTATCCATGGATTGTGATTTACAATTACCCTAAGGAGATTGCCAAAGGAATTCTATATACTTCGTCTTTGGGTTCCTTTTCCTTTCTGAGTAAGGAAAATGCGAGAATTGTTGATTTCATATTCCAACTAATAAACTGATATATAATCATGAAACATATGACATAAACACTTCTATTTCATACCATACATTAAGCTTATACATAGAGATATTAGATGGAATCTCATAGTTATAAACAAACTCAACATTTTCTTCATTAAACAACTACCCTCATGACACAAATATTCAACCCAAATATTGTACTCATATTTCCTACGGAGTATCCCCACAACTGAATTTAGTACTTCCACAAAATATTAACAAAATACTACACATTATAAACATGATACGGATACGTTTTGAGAGTACAAGATACTTTGTATATCCAGCTACCCATATCATGGATGTTTAGAGAATACAACAACATCAATAAACACAAGATCATACCTTAAAATAGGATGCGTTTCGAGAGCATCAAGTACTCCGTATCATCGGCCATCCTAGCATTAGTGTTAATAAATCTAATGGTTTTAACAACAACATACCATGAGAAACACGGAGTGTAGGGAAAACGGTTATTCATAACACATGAAACATGAATGTACATACCATGGGTGAAACCAAAAGATTATAGACTAAGATTCAACTCAAATGGCCGCTTTTGGCTTTCCTTCTCCCATTTAAGCTTGGAGGTTGTAGTGTCGGACTCCAAATGAATGATTTGTATCTTATCTAACAATTCCCCAGCAGTTGAAGTAGTAACAAAGATTTGCCTCCCTAATTTCACAATGAAGTTTTCCTCTATAACGTAATCTAAAAATTTCAAAAGACCATCATAAAAACCATTTACTTTTAAAGTCCCAAGGGTTTGGAATGAAAGCCCAATAAATGCCTACGAGCAACCATGGATATTTCCTCAAGGGAACCTAGACCACCAAGTAATGCTATAAAAGCATCAGATTTATCAATCGTGGTTTTATGACATTCAGGGGTGTCTAAAACTCTTTTCTCCTTGCCTATTGTTTTTCCACAAAGGTTCCGCTTAGCCAGGAGTCGAGGAATAATTCCTAAGACTTTGACACTGCCAGACTTAGCTACTGTTGTCACATTTCCCATTAATCCTAAACTACCACCCCCCGTAAGTCAAGTTAATTTTCCTGCATGCTAAGGCTTGTCCTAAATGTCTTGCGGCTTCTAGATAAACTTTATCTCTTCTAGGGCTAGAACCACAAAAGACACAGACACTATTTATTTTCCTAGTTAACTGGAAGGTAGAGATATTTGATTTATACGACTTGTTGCTTGTGTCTACTCCGTTTAGACTCAGGGTTCTACTTGTGATTTTAAGGATGAGGAATATGTAAAAAGACTAAAAAGACAGATGAGTAGGTAACAAAAAGATAATCCAAAGATTTAAATAAAATATTGTGCAGGTAAAAAAGTAAGAAAAAGTGATTAACAATTCATGAAAAGTCTAACATTCTCTTTGAAAAAGTTTAGACACGTACTGTATAATTTTTGACAAATGTATACTGAATCTATAAAATCAATATAAACGACAAACTGCTATAGAACTTTTAAAATTTGAGACACAAATATCGAAATATCTAGATAAGTTTCAAAAACTCAAACATGTTACAGTATCGCATGTGATGTGTCTGACAAGATAATATATTTTATTATATATATTTATATTAAAGAAAACCATAAATTAAATAAAATACTAATACTTACTATATCGATATAATAATCATAATTATTTCAATACAAAGACAAATATTTTGAGTAAAAGAAAGACACAAACTATTGAACATCAACTGAAACGATTTCAAACAAGCAAACACTAAACAACCTTTATAGAGCAATGACTTATTCCCCATCTAGTTTTCTTATGGCTTGGCAAACAGGATCTAGAAATACCATATTCCTAAAGCATTGTCTTTTTGCATAGAATTTAGGCCAGAGTTTAAAAATAGCTCTTTGAACATATCCACTAGGGTGACCATGAAGAGGAGGATGGATGCTATTCAAGTTCTCCTTTGAAAGTCCATCCCTACAAAACCTGATTTTATCCTCTCTATTCGTAGACATATAACCAGATGAATTACATTTACCATTACAATTTTGTCTTCCACATTTGTTACAAGTTACTGCGATAGCACAAGCTCTTCTTTTCATCGTACTACGACTGGTACCCATTCCTAATAAACTGACATCTTGACTGAAGTTACTAGGACGGATCTTCTCCTCTATCAATATTCTCACATCACAAGGGATGCCAAAAACGCATAAGAATCCAAAACTGAGTGATCCTAATCTTATATTTCTTTCTGAGGATCTTTTGGGAGAGTAATGGGAAATACTTTCTCAGATGTTGGTCTTTGGGTCCATGATGAGATAAAAGAAGAGTAAATAGAAAAGAAAAATTCAGACAGTAAGCTGCAGAATCCTAGAATTCTTTCTTCTTTTAGAGAGAAAGAAAAAGATTTGCGATTTAGAGAGAGTAACAAATTAAGAGAGAGAAAGTAAGCTCAAAGAAATAAGCTCCTATGCATAGTAGACGTATATGTAAACAATAATTAAACCACTATAAATTACATGTATAGAGGCCACGTGGGAGGGACAGGGTGAGTCAAACTAATTCAGGATTTGGACTAGGCCCAAGTGTTCTAAGTTGAAATGGGCCGAGTTGTTTCAGGCCTTAACACATTTGGAACGAGTTAAATAACAAGTATGAAATTGAAAATCAACTTATACAAATCTTAAGCCCAATTTGAAGGCCGCTTAAAACACAATTGACCAAAATAAATGACAAAATCCAATTTAATAAAAATCATAAGTTCCCTTGAATGTTATCCAAATCATTTCATAACAACAAAATCCTCTTGTAACTTAAATAATTTGTTTTAATCAAAACATTTTTGAACAATGCAGACACTATAATCTTATCCTTACTACTCAGTATCTGTTAATATAGATCTATTATTAATACTACCAAGAGTTTTGAATGTAACTAGTCTTAAAATCAATATATTTTTTGTCTTCCAACATAGGCCACATCAAAGAGCAAAGACCATTAACGTTATTACTTAAGAACATCTACTATCCTCACAATTCCACTTATACAATCTTTAATTTTCTTATATAACAAAACCTCAAGTGACTAAGAGATTCACATTTAAGCATCTAAAGATTCAACCTTTCATTATAAAGATCCAAAATCATCACTGGTGCCCTAAATATTATGATTTACTTAATGAAATTTCTTTTGCTCATTTTCACACTATATTTATTCATGAAGAACACTGCCTCCACTTAAACACAATGTACGTAACAAAATATTCTAACCTTGAAATTCAAGCATTCTTTGCCTTTACAAAATCTCAATAGACCAAAAGACTAACATTTATCCCTATCAAGATTCAATACCATAAATTCTTAACTTATCTCATATTGCTCAAGCAAATAGAGCTTTCAAGAAAAATCATCAACACTTAAGTACTCCATCAAGTCCACACATAATCACTATATGTGTTTGAATCAATTATGAGGAATTTAGCACAACTATGCCAAACTTGAGATCAATAACTCAAGCCTATTTCTCACGAAAGGGTTCCTAACTCCTTGTATCTATAAGAATCTCTCAATATCAATTTATGCATAAATTCATTCCACATAATTATCATTCCCACCTAACCATTAATACTTTCATTCTAGAGCCCTTCTATGTTACATCCTCTTGGATTGTATAACTCAACCTGAAGGTTCATTTTGATGATGACAATCTAAATTCAGCTTCAAAACTATTTCAAAAACAGATTTTTAAAGTGGTGCTACACTCTATAGGTTAACCGAACCTAGGTTCTAATACCAAAAATTCTGAAACACCCCTAAGTGGAGTTTAACAGTTTTTAATAAATAAAAATAAAGATTAGAAACTACAAATAAAACATTAAAGAAATTTGCCTAGGATTTAATTGAAAACTCTCAAAACAAAACAAAAATATATATAGCAATCTAAACTACAGTTTAATATAGCACCATAAATTTAATAATACAAAACTATCATCATCATCATTCAAACCCTCAACAAATCTTAATACAGTCACAAAATAGTAACATTCGATGCTTACATTGTCATGATGGACATTCTCAGCAAATAAAGCAAATCCAACATTATATAGCTACATAGTTTCCTTAACTATTTTCTCATCGCCACCTCACACTTGGTGAGTCTTGAAAAGATAGAATGTAGGAGAATAAGCGACAACATGCTCAGTAAGGAAAACTATAACTCACCTTTAGGTTTTTATCATTGCCACATTAAAACCTGCATGGTCAGCGTTCATCATTATCTAGATTATGAGATTTATTATGATCATATTTTATGGATACCATAGTTAATCATTACAGAGTTTCATACACATACATATATAAAAATACCACAATTCATCATTATTCCTAGATATCCACGTTCAATATAGTATTATTCAACTCATCAAAACCCAAATGGGCACGCTTGACCACCCTTCAATCATTCCAAAGGTGTTCCAGTGAGGAGATATAAAATCCTGAATCATCACCAAGTTGATTCTTATATAATGCATTCTTGGATTATTTGATGGCCTGTCGATTAAGCTAAGCGTGCTACCCGAGGCAAAATCTAGAAAACTCTAGTTTTCTATTTTTAAAGATTTTGAGCTTCAAAGCTCAGTCCAACCTATTTTAACAAATCCCAAAACATGAAAAATACATAGAAACCATAGATTATCATGCCAATAAAACACGTAAATCTTTTCCCCAAATTTTTATGCGTAAAACATGTTTAAAAATTCTCAAACATTGACTTTTACAAAACTTTACAAAAACATGATCTAAATAGGAAATTGTTCAAACTCAAAACAAACACAATTCAATTTGCATGTATATAAAAGCACAAGCCTAGATCACAAAAGGAAAAACAATTATATAATCTAAATATAGTAACTTGGAATAAAGGGAATGCAGAGACGAATTTGGGTTTTTGGTTAGAAACTCTGCCTTGTTCCTTAAGAAATTGTTATTAGGCTTGACTTTTTGCTTGAAGAAAGAGATCTTGAGTTGAGATGGATCTTTTTGATCAGATTGAGAAGGTGAAGGAAACAGACGAAATGGAAAGAGGGAAAAAAAGGGTGAGTGGTGTGAAATATGGAGAAAAATGAGTTATCTGATATGTTTTAGGAATTTGTGGCTTTAGACATGTGAGTGAATAGTTATATTAGGAGACTCAAAAAAAGAAAGAAAAGAAAGGAGATAAGGCCTTTGTGGGGATCCAAGGCATGTGACTTGTTTGATTCAAGTCTTATCTCTTATTTATTTATTTATTTATTTTCTTTTTAACCATTACAAGTGAAGGACAATAAATGATGGTCTACCATGGAGTTTTAGTAAATATACTAAATAAGTATATAAAATTTTTTAAAATTTTAAAAGTAAGTAGAAATAAATATTGTGAAATAGATTTTAAATGAAACAAATTTTTGATTAACACACCAAAATTAATTTAATTACCTTAATGCCGGTTAAAAAAATAATGGGTGTCACAGTTAAACAACTAATAAGTTTAGCAAACGACCTGTAATTTTTTAAATTTAATTTAATAAAACTTAGTTCATATACTAAAAAGTTAAAAAAAAATCTTACTTTTCATTTATAAAAAAAATTTTAAAAAAACACTTAAATTAAATCCCAAACTAATTGACATTTTTTATTGTAAAATGAGACAAATAACAGGGTTTTTAACTTTTTTAAGTAAATAGTAGATATTGAAGATATTTGTAGCAAATAACAAATATATAGTATAATAAATAATTTATTTACCTATTATTTATGGTGTAAATAATTCTTATTTACACAATAAATAAATATTACCTATTATTTACGATGTAAATAATTCATATTTATGCAATAAATAAATATTATGATACAAATAATTTATTTAATATATAAATAAAAATTATTTATTTAAATAAAAAATAAATAAATTACTTACATTACAACTAATTTTAAAACTTGCTTTTTACGTACCTTTAATTTTAAAAACGTTCTCGTTATTATAATTTCTCACCCTGTCTCCCACTTTTATTTTTTTCCCAATTGGTTCGTCTCTGCTTTAGGATTTCGTAAATTAGGCTTTTGTCTCGAAAATAAAATAAACTTTCCACTATAAAAGATTATAGATAACTCGCCAACGGAGCCCAAAGAAATGCCATGCGGGGAGAATGAAAAGTGCATAACGGTGAGTGTACGGACACCGAACCAGCACAACCATGTCAAAACAGCACTAAAGAAAAGCTTCATCAGCCCCTTTAATATCAATGACTTCCTCCTCTTTCCCCTAACCTTGAAAATCCCAAAAAACTCTCAATCAAATCCAAACCCAAAACCTTCCCTTACCTGCGCCTCTCAGTGCGGTCCTCTTTGTCTTCGTCCCCACATGGCAATGGCAGTTTTAGTTCCACTGAGCACAGGACCTTTTTAGTGGAGACTTTCCTTGAGCACCGCAAGTTCAAGACTTTGCTCAAAAGGCTAACCAAGACGGACTCTTGCCCTTTGAGATTGCTCAGAGAAGATGGAGATTGGAGTAAAGAGCATTTCTGGGCTGTTGATAGATTCCTCAGTCATACTTCCAGAACCAAGGAGAATCTTCTGGTGATTTTCTAGGCTTTTGCACTCTATCTGTTTGTTTCATATCTTCTGAGATTCTATTAGTATTTAAATTCACAATTTTGGATACTGGGTTTGGGAACGTAATGCTAGCTTAACGTGCTGTTGCCAAATTTTGGCATTTGAGTATAATGCTATTTTTCACGCTAAATTTGGCAAATACTGGGTTATCAAATCTGTTTTGTTTGGTGGTGTTTTTAAAATAGATGAAAATTTTTTATCTTAAAAAACAAGAATGTTTTTTAAAATTATATTAAGAGTGTTTTTAAAATTTGTCTTAAAAAACATGCAAAACATTTTCAAAAATCTCAAAACTATATTAAATGGGCCACTGTATTTGGTGGCGAATTTAGTACCGGGTATAACTTTCTTTACTTGTTATAACACTGTCATTTGTAAATTATTTTCATATAAATAGCTTTCTTTTACAATTTTAAGCCTAATAGTTATAACAGAAAGTAGATATTGCATTATTTTTTAACATTTTTTTGGTGATAAATATAACATTTACATTTACATCAAAGATGGTCCTGTAGATGATATATGCGGTCTTGATTTCCATTGGAAACTTAAACCTTTTGGGATGTCTCGAAATAGGAAATCGAAGGGTCAACATTTTTTATAGCACTAATAAAAAATTATAAAAATATTTCAATGTTAGTACTGATTTTAAATTTTTTTTTGTTTGTTAAAAAAAAAATCTTTTGTGCCATATTCATGTCGATAATTTTAGTAATTATAGGGATTATTAAAAGTTGTGATAGTGCATTTTACTGGTTGTTGTAATTACTGACGTGACAGTGGCATAAAAAAAATAAAAACTAGTGTTGTATAAAATACCTTTTTTTTTTGGTTAGTGCAATGAATAAATTAACCCGGATATCAAATGATTGTGGTAGTACCGTTTACTTCTCCTCTTTCCCAGATGAGCAATAATGTTGCTATTCATCACCACTCACCAGACATGGTCATTGTCACAATGGTGTGGATTTCATTTATGGAACCCACATGTTGTTTGTTATGACGAAGGTAATTATTGGTAATGAATGTCATCTTTCTTCCCAGATGGTGAAAACATCTGCAGTTAGGTTTACTTGAAAGGAAACTACAGTTTTCCTTTATGAAATTGGTGATATTTTACTTTTTCTCAATAGCGAATGTTTCTATAATGCTTAAATTTAGTAGAAACTGAAGGTCTTTTTGATTGCAGGTGTTTGATCTGTGGAAGAATATTGAGAAGTCGTGGATTAATGAATTGAATTACAGCAAGATAATAAAAGTGCTGGTGAAGAGGGTCTGATGGAAGAAGCAGTATCGTTGTTTAAAGAAACGAAGAGCTGCGGTCTAAGCCCTACTCTTGAGGTCTACAATTCAATGATTCATGGTTTTGCTCAGAAAGGGAATTTCGATGGTGCTTTAGTTTACCTTAAGGAGATGAGAGATCACAATGTGGCACCAGAAACCGATACTTATGATGGGCTTATTGAAGCTTATGCAAAGTACAAGACGTACGATGAGATAGGAATGTGCCTGAAGAAGACGAAGTTGAATGGCTGCCCGCTAGACCACATAACTTATAATTTGCTCGTGAGTGAGTTTTCAGAAGGTGGATTGCTCAAAAGAAGGGAGAGTGTATACCACACCATGATTTCAAAGAAAATGTATTTGCAGTCTTCCACTTTGGTGGCAATGCTCGAGACTTATGTGAGATTTGGGATCTTGGACAAGATGGAGAAGTTCTACACAAGAGCTTTGAACACGAAAACTCCTTCAGAAGAGGATTTGATCAGAAAACTCGCCGAGGTTTATATTGATAATTGCATGTTCTCCAAATTAGAGACCTTCGGGGTTGATCTTTCTGCAACATTTGGCGAGACCGACCTTCTATGGTGTCTACGTCTTCTTTCACATGCTTTTCTTCCTAGTCGAAAAGGTGTGGATTCTGTTATTCCGTAGATGGAAAGGGAAAACATCCCGTGGAACATGACGTTTTCAAACATCATCTTGTTAACTTACTTGAAGCTTAAAGATTTCATGCACTTGCGGATTTCTCTCTCCCAATTAACTCATTCTGTAGTGCCAGATATCGTAATGGTTGGAATTCTATTCGACGCAATTCATATGGGTTTTGATGGAACTGGGACTTTGGAGACATGGAAAAGGATGGACTTTTCATACAAAGCCGTAGAAATGAACACTGATCCTGTTGTCCTTACTGCTTTTGGAAAGGGGAATTTTCTTTGAAAATGTGAACTGGCATAATCCTCTCTTGAACCTGCAACAAGGGATAACTAGATATGGACTTAAAATAACCTTATTGATTTGGTGTTTAAACACAAAGGAAGTGATTGTCAGTATAAGGAAGCCAAATCAAGCTATGAAAGTGGCATACGCTAGCTCATCGATAACTTTGGTATTCAAACTCTCTGTACTCTTTCTTTGTTTTAGTCCTGGAAGTGGTAGTCCTTTTGTATGAATTACAGATGCTCTCATCACGGACAGATTTGAACAACTAATTCTATGTGCTTTAGACACCTTTCATACAAATATTTCCTGCTGGTATTGCACGTACGAGGAAGTCCTGAGTCTTTGCCGCTAACATTTCAATTTAGTCCTGCAGACTAGACCCATAACTTTTTGGGCGGTAACTTGCGATATCTGTATACGATTGAGAAAAGCCCTAGTCCACAAGAGGTTGTCATTATTATCATGATGATACTAAAACCTGTACAAGGGCTATTTTAAGAAAGCGGAGTTGTGTTTCATTGTTTCTTTCGTAACATGGGAGGCATGCTCTTCTGTTCATGTGTTCCATTCTCCACATGTAATTTATAGGCTTTAGACCCCCTAGACTTTACGTGTTTGGAAATTCAGTCCCTGAACTAAAACGTGCCAAATTCGCTTGCAGTAAATAGAATTATCTCACATGTCACTTAATGTTTTGTTGATGAGTTCCATTCTCCACATTTTATTACATGTACTATTAGCTCTCTCTCTCTCTCTCTCTCTCTCTCTCTTTCTTACACAGTACATGGAAGTCTCATCTGCTCTTATTACACTGTCCTTTTGCAACATGAGTAATGTGATTGCTCCTGAAAGGCGCTCCTGGATGGTGTCAGTACTCGCAAATTTTGATCTGAACTAGAAGGGAAGCATATAAATTGTCATGGCTGATGCTTGCGCAGGAAGCATGTACATTGGTTGTAAACTCCTGTTCTGTTATGTTTTGACTGCGATATGGAGAAGGGTATGTATAATTATCATTTAGATGATCATGTGAACTAAAACTTTGAAACTTTTTTGTCAGATAGATATTGTTAATAGTTGCATAGAATTTTTCAGAATTTTATAGACCTAGGTCGAGGTTTGAGCTTGTTTAGTCCAGTTGCAGGCTCCATAGCAAACTGATTTGTCGTTCCATTCTATTAAGGCTCGCTGCATCACTATGTAAAATTCAATTTCCAATATTTGTTGGATATTTCAGGCATCAAGCATTTTGAAAGAAAAGTAATTCTAGAACTCAGTCATCTCTCTTTGGCTTTTGCTACTAAAAATGCCAGTAATATCTGATAACTTTTGTGTTTCTTTTGGGAGCTCTCATGCATCTAATCTACATCCATTTATTCTTTTTAAGCATTGTATTGATCTGATATCAGCATATTAAATCTATTATCTTGAGATTCCAGGCTACATCAGAAAATTTTTAGCAACTTGAGAAACCCAGATTAAAACTTGAAGGCGGTATTGAGATCTTCTTCAACAGAGTTCATAGTTATAAGGGATGACCGACTATAATATTTCTTAATTGAGTGATCTTGAAACAAACTAGATTCACTCTTAACATAGTTTCAGTTCGTAACATGACAACATTGAGGAGATAAAATATTATATCTCACAGAAAGGCTTAGAGGGATGGCTGGCAAAGGCTGCATCGATTGAAATGAGACTACCCACATGGTGAATTGTCTCAAACTCGATAGGTAGCCCTTCAATTCTTAAATCCTTGAACTCTCCAACGTTTGGGTTAAAAGAGACCAAACGTCTGTTTGCATATGAAAACAAGATCTCATCTCCACCCTTCAAAGTGCATAGAACACGAAAATCTTGTAACCTGGTCCCGTTCAATCTGCTTTTAGCTGGAGGAGCACAGTCGATTCTGAAACTTCGTGGAACATATTTAGGAATGACCAATCTTTTGGTCCAAGATTCCTTTGAATTGTAATCCTTCAATTCCCATATCTCATTTTCCCCACCTTGAGACGAGACCACCACTGAGAGACGATTGTTTAAAGCCACAAGATGTGTAACATTCTTGTTCAGACCCAATCCAGTAGGCTGTGGAATGACTTGGAATTCCTCGGTAGCCAAGTCAAACGCGACAATATCCTGGCGTTTTTATTCTTCAACTGAATAGCTAGTCATCAGCCAATGAAGATTCCCATTCACCAATGCGTCGGACGCCAAACAAGAAAGCCTGTAGGGCACTTGACCTATATGTCTCCATTCAGAATTTCCCAAGGTAAGAACATAAACCTCGGTTTGTTTAATGGATCCAGTAAAAATGTTTCCCTCGGTGTAGTGCACTACCTTTATCACTTTGTATTCCTTGATCCTTGGATGAAATCCAAATCCAAAATTTATCCTTAAAACATTGAGATTTGTAGGGTTGGTCAACTCCGGTAACTCTTTGAATTCTCTGGTAAGAGGGTTGTATATGAAAAGTGGATCATTACGCACCCTGTTATATAAGCAGAGTAATCCATTACAAGAACCCACTACATCAAAGCAGGGCAATATAAGCTCACTGGGAAAGTTGAGAGTCCTTGCCCAGAACGTACCATTTTCGGGGCTGCTTAAATCTACAGCGTCGAGCTTGCTGGTGGGATAGTCGGAGAAGCATAAGATGAATGGATTCCTTTCATTTGCACGTGAAAGATGCATAGAAATTGATCTTGGATGTTTGACACTAGAGCGCCAAATTTGGGAGACTAATTTGCATTGCATAAGAGATGCTACGGGCAACCTTGAGAGCATGTCGAAGAAGAGTTCGTGAGGGAGTCCTCCGATCGAGTTGCTTGGTCGAGCTTCAACTTCGCGTTGCTTTTCGCTGTTTTCATTCTCAAGATTTGATTCCATGAGGTGAAGAGAATAATGATTACGTTTAGCGGTAACGTTCACGGAAAAGATGAACAGTTTTAGACTGGAAGAGGGATACAAGCTGCTAGGTAAAGTAGACCAATTATATAATGTCCCCTTGTCTTGAATAACCATATAGCATAACAGATTAAGCAAGAAAACTAATTTGTCCCTATGCTTTGATAAATTACGTAAATGGTGGCTTGTAGAGAACAAAAGGTCGAATGGCATTTCCTTGCGTTGGGGTGTTAATTTCTAAGCTAGACTCTTGTTTTATCCGTTATCATTCTTTATACGTCACTTTGTTCTTTCTCCTTGTCCAAACCGGCAAATTGTTGCGATCCCTATCAAAGACACGTGTAGCACTCCCATTGATTTGAAGGACATGGACAAACGAAAAGGTATGAAGTGGTATAATTAATTCACAAAGACGCAAAGAGAATATCATCACAAAAAAAAAAAAGAAAAAAAAAGGGGAGATTCTCATCATTCATTTCCTTGAAAAGTCCACCTAGAGAAACAATTGGAAATGAAGTGGGTGTTTGAAAGAGTGGTGGGAACCTTTTTTGCTGTATCATATGAGAATTTTTTACTGTAGCAAATTTTTTATTGTTACTGTAGCATGTGAAAACTTTTTATTGTTCATAACTGAGATTGTGGTGGGAACCACAATTGCCAAACACTGCCGAAATTAGAGCCGGCAATTTCAGACACGGTACGATGACACGATACGAAAACGACATGATATAAACGGGTTTGGAATGCACATATATTAATTGGGCCATAAATGGGTTGGCACGAATAACACGAAAATAAACATGTTGGATTTGTACTAACACGTTTAACACGCTTTAATACGCTTAATTAAACGTGCAGTAAATATGTCAATACGACACGACACGACCCGCACGTTTAATAACTAGTCTTTAGTGAAAGAAATATATTTCAAGTATATTTATTAAAATAAAATATAAGAAAATATAGAATGTAAAATTTATAATCAAAACTAATAGGCTGTTGAAACTAATTAATCAAGTTTAAGATGTGTTTTATAACTTTGTAAACCATTCTTTCTATTAATTATAATTAGAATATATATCTAGGATATGTAATCTTAATTTTTAATTTATCTTTAATTTAAACCAATTAAAAAACCCTTTTTTAAGTTTTTTAAGTTAAGTGATTATACCAAAAATACAATTATATGAAAAATACCCTAATTTTAGACCTATGTTTTCATTAAAATATCAATAAAATCAATCAAGAAATATATATTTATATATTAAATAATATAAGCTTAAAACAAAAAAAAGGCTTAAAATTATTTCAAGTATATTTATTAAAATAAAATATAAGAAAATATAGAATGTAAAATTTATAATCAAAACTAATAAGATGTTGAACTAATTAATTAAGTTTAAGATGTGTTTTATAATTTTATAAACCATTCTTTCTATTAATTATTATTAGAATATATACCTAGGATATGTAATCTTAATTTTTAATTTATCTTTAATTTAAGCCAATTAAAAAACCATTTTTTAAGTTTTTTAAGTTAAGTGATTATACCAAGACCTATGTTTTCATTAAAATATCAATAAAATCAATCAAGAAATATATATTTATATATTAAATAAATATTTATATATTAAATAATATAATCTTAAAACAAAAAAAAGGCTTAAAACAAAAAAATTTTAGATTTACAGGGCAAGGAATTGAACCTTGCATTTTGGAGTATATTGTTGCTTGCCTCACCACCACACTAGTTGCTAACTAATGTTAAATGAACATCTTTTTATATTTATTATGATTTTTTTTACTCATGCACAAAGGAGAGTAAAATCTTTTGCAACCTTTTTCTATATAATGCAATCTTCCCTTGCGTTAATATCCGGTCTTGTGTGCCAGTGATGCTAAATGGTTTACAATAATATTTCTCCAATTTGAGCTCTCTTAAAAGATTGGGCTCTTTAAAATATTGGAAGGAAAATTCAATTTAAAATATTTAATAAATAAATATTATTATAATTTTATAGTAAAAAAATATAAAATTATATAGTAAAAAAATAAAAATTAAGTAATTTAATTGTGTTATGTGTTATAAATGTGATGTTATAAATATTATTTATAATTGTGTTGGAAGTGGGTTGGTATGAATATGCATGTTGTAGACGTGTTTATATTTTTAGTATGTTTATTAATTGTGTAAATCGTGTTGTCGTGTTACGCGTGTTATAGGCATGTCATGTTTGTGTTTATATTTTAGACACATTTATTAATTATGTCGTGTTTATGTTCAATATAATCATATCATATTGTAATCGTATTGATACAAATATAACATATAATACGATTTACCAGCCTTAATAAAAATAATAAAGAAGCAAGAATCCTTTGTTCATATGCTAGACGCATGACTCTCCAGCCCACTCACTAAAAAAACCATGGAAAAGACCCAGAAGCCCTCAGTTTCGTCTCACAGAAACAAAAATAAAACACATTCACCCAATCACTTTTTTTTTAACAAATTAAAAAAAAGAAAAGAAAAATCCTAAAAAACAAAAACAAGCAGGTACTGGCAGCAACTATCAATCCCTCCGACCACCCCCATCGGCAATCCCTCATCTCTACAAACCCTACACTCAACGATCCACCCCATCTCCACCACGACTCGTAGGGGGACGGGGTCTCAACCAACAAAGGCGAAGGGGCCGAAGGAGTCGCGACCACTTTCTGGTTGGATCGTGAATCAACGAAATAACCCACTCACGGTTGCTGATAAATCGCAGGGACGGTGGTGTCGACGATGGGACATGGCCAATGAACGGCGATCCATGGAGGCGACTGTGATCGCGATATCTCTATCGCTATGAAGTCGCCATCATCGTGCTTCTCTATCGCTGCGCACTCTAGACCCGATGACAACGTGTCGACGGCGATGATGTCAAGGCCAAGGTTCACGAGCTCGATGAACGCGATCGGGTGGCGAGGGATGTGGTCGCCGAGGCCCCCAAAGGTGGAGAAGAAGGAGTCGTCGGTAGCGCCGTGGTTTTTCTTTTAATTTTTGTTTTTTTAAGTTTTTTTTTTAACTTTTTTTAAATTAATTTTTTATTTTTAGATTTAAAAGAATATGGTGTATTTGACTTATTTTAAGGTTGTTGAGCTTGTTGAATTTTTAACTTAGGCTGTTGATCCAAGACAAAAAAAAGTTCTTATTATAAGAATTTCTAATAGATCTTACCGTCGCATTCTTCATAATATTATTCGGCACTTCTTTTTTTTTTTTTTTTTTTTTTTTTTTTTTAATAATACAACATCAAATTTCATAAAAAAAATTCTCACCTTGATTCAAATATATATATATATATATATATATATATTTCTTTACGCTATACATCTATATTGACTCTAACATTACTATAATTAATTCTTTTAATTGTAATTATGTATTTATATTAATATTCTAAAAGAAAATATGCATGTTTGAAAACTATAAAAATGAGATAAAATTATTATTAGTGTTAAAATATTGTTAATAATGCACAACGAACTCAAATTAACGAAATAAAAAATGGACGTGCCTCCCCCAAGCTACCATAGAAATACAAGGCTAGAGCTACAAAAAAGCTAATGAATGGAGATTTTTTCCTAGTCAATAGTTATAGATCACAATTGAGATTATTTAAGATATAAAAATAAGAAAAACAGAGAGCCTATCATCACAACTCTCTATTGAAGTACATAAGGTGGACAATAGTGGAAAAAAGAATATTCGAGCTAGAAACTGATCTGTAATTGAGATTTGTAAAAACCGAAAAAATAATGATTTATTAATTAATGAAGTTAGAACTTTCTAAAGCAATAAAAGTGAGAATAGACTCTTTACTATCTTGCTCACGAATCTTAAAGATGAGACCAAATACAATTTATAAGTAGTGAGATGGAACTTGTAATGTTAATGTTTTTGTGCTGGAGTTTGTGTTGGTTTTTAAAACAATTTTAGAGAAAATATGAGAAAAAAGTGGTAAAGATACATAAAACTTTTGTAAAACAATGCTATAGAGGATATTAATTAATGTTTAATATATATGTGTATATATATATATATATGCTTATTCGATTGAGGCGATTAAGTTGAAGATCGTTCATAGGAATTGTTCTCTATATGAAAACACCATCTTCTTTGTTTAGTCGTTAACACTAATTAGACGAACAGTTGGATGTACAAGGGAATTAAGGTTCAAGAATCACTCTACCAATTTTTAGTCTCATATTGATCTAAATACATAAGCAACAAGACTGAGAATAGAAGAACTCCTCTTTTTGTTCTTCTTTCTCTCCACACGCATATGCTAGAGTTTTTAAAGAGTTTTATAGTCTACCCAAGACTCTCAATTATATATAGAATAAATAGAGGAAGCCTCTATTAGAGAATGAGAAACCCAATTAATTTTTAAAGCTTCTTTTGTTCTAATTTTAAATATTGTATGTTTAATTAAAATAAAGAGATAAGTTCAGTAATTTAAAAAGTCCATTGTTTTACTTACTAATTTTGCTTGATGAAGTTCACTATATAAGAAACATCAACAAGACACCTCACACATTAATGCTTCGAGTATTTTAAAATTCTAGCTCAAAAAATTAACATGACATAAGGTCTTTAGATTAAAGTTTTGATGTAACAAAGTTTACCTAGTTTTTAGAATAAACATAACACATAAAAATAAAAAACTCTACTGCATAGTAGAGATTCTTTACTTTTAGTAGAGACCTTTAATTTCTAGCTCTTCCTTCGTTAGAGTGTCTCTACTGGCCAGTAAAAATTATTAAAAATTTAATTAAACACGGTTATTAACTTAGAAAATTTTTTTAATCTCAAAAATTGCTGCTTTAATAAAAAAGGTAAAAGGTATAGCAAGTTGGAAAAGTCTATTGTCTTACTTACTAGTTTTGTTCGATGAAGTTCATCGTGTTAGAAACATCACTGACGCACCTTACATACTTGTGCCTTGAGTAGTTCGTATTTCTAACCTAAAAAATTAAAGAGACATAAAATTTCAAGTGTTTTGATTAAAGTTTTGATCTAACAAAATTTACCAAGTTTAAAAAGTAAACACAACAGATAAATTGTATTACTTTACTAACGGTAGAGATTTTTTAACTCTCCATAGAGACTTTTAATTTTCAACTGTATATTGTTAGAGTATCTCTAATAGGCAGTATAGATTATTTGGAAATTAAAGCAATCAAGGCATACCAATTTATGAAGTCTGTTACTTTAAAAATTGATTCTTTAATGAAAAAGAAATAGTTGTTCAGTTTTATGAAAACGATTTTAAACCATAGTGTTTTGAAGTTTACGGTGTAAGAAATATTAGTCTTTTGTAGAGTAGAGATTCTCTACACCCCATCGGACAGCTATTATCTTCAGTTCTACCATTGACAGAGGGTCTCTATTGCAGTTGAGATTCTTAAAAAAAAAAAAATCCTAACCATCATTGTTTACACCTCGTAAGATAACAAAATGTATATTTACCATAATATTTCCCACATATTGGGTTCGCAATGATTTTATCACGTTTGATCAACTAAACAATTGACATGTAACACTCCGAAGTTAATTAAGTGTAATTAAAATGCTACATGGTGGGTTAGTGTGCCATAATGAGTGTTTTAGAACTTAATTTGATTATTTTGTGAAAATTAAGAAAAACTTATGTTATTTTACTCTTTTAATGATTTTTAATTATTATAAATTGTTTTTAATTGTTAATTTAATTTTCAATGAAGCAATTTGATTTGAAAACAGTATATTGTTGCACACAGTTTTGTACAACTGCTTTTTCTTTTTCTCTATTTATTTTCCCTCTCTCTCTCTTCCTCTCATTTTCTCTCTCCTCTCTCTCTCACATCTCTCTCGTCTCTCTCTCGGTTCTTCTCACTCTCTCTCATCCTCTCTCTAAAATTTTTAAACAAAATTCATTTTCAAGCTTCGGGATTGTGGATTGAAGGCTCGGGAACGCGATTGAACAACCACAAACTCGATTCAAGCTTCGATTCAAGGTTAGTTTTCAAAATTTTAAAACTTTTTACATTTTTCAAATTTTCTTGCATTTTGGAATCTAAGAGTTTTTAAGCTTAGAAAAG
>CAMOHE010042986.1:1486-76948 GCA_946598075.1 Artocarpus hirsutus
CCCCCCCCCCCCCCTCTCTCTCTTTAGTATTGTTGTTCCGTTTTCAATTTTGCATGTGGGCTTTCTTAGTTCTGTACTTTTTAGCTTCTGGGTCTGTCTCCAATTCCATTTTTGTAGTGACGGAGAGCTACAAAACTTTAGCTTGATTCTATGCGTTTTACAATATACATGAATTGTTCGGGACTTGGGTTGGAACAATGTGAGAAGTAGAGCAGAAGGGCATTGGGTTTTGTGACTTTTGGTAGTCCTCCATAGGCTTGTAGCTATGGCTTTTGAGTTTTTCGTTGGAAGTTGGAACCATATTTTTGAAAGAGTTTAATTAAATTTTTTTAAAAAGCTACAAGAGTGTTAGAATAAAGTTTATAAATATTTAGCAGAGAACTTTCCTGAGAAGCCATACTTTGGGTCTCTGTCACATTGTTTTTGCTTATAGTTCAAGTCAATATCAAGAGAGATAGAAACTTATGCTTTTTCGTATGGTGTTGGGAACAACATTTATAAGAGATATTAATGAGAGACAAATGATATTTAAATCTTCGTACAGGCAATAGAAACGTCATAATGAAGTCTATAAGCCTTAGTGAAGATTTGGGACAAGTTTTGAAGTCTTCTCCGAAGAGCTTTCTTGAGAAATCACGTTTTGTGGCTTTCAATTAGACTGTTTTCATATTTGTTGTGTGTTGGTATGGACTTTTGTATGGTTATCCTGCATGTTTGAAATGCTGCGCTTGTTACAAATGAGCAACAGAACTCTTGCCTAAAAAATTCAATGATTGAAACTAGAGTGGTAAGCCACTTTCTGATGCTTTTTGAGTTTATATTTTAACCGTTCTTTTGGTAGATGTTTCTTTTGTTTAGTTTTGATCTTTAGACATGAAAATTGCTATTAACTAGTATTGCTGCAATCACTACATATGCATGTCAAGCATCAAAACTACCGCATAGCAGTGTGGGACCTAATAATTTTACTATTATAAATGGTGATGAATGACGGTGCTCTTAGACTTGGAAATAAGGTTGTTTTAGTGAGCCAACAGTTTAATCTTTAAACACATGTTGCGAAGGCTGCTTGTTCAAATTTTTGCAGCTGGTATTTGATGCATTATCTGCCCTTATGTGGCTAATTTGACCCAAAATGTTTTGAGGAAAATTAATAGGAAACTTTTATGAAAACTTTTTGTTATCGAGTTTCTACACCTTGTTTATCTGGGGTAGGTAGGTGTGGCAAAAGTCATACTGAAGAAAGGGAAGACACAACTCTTCAAGGATGGAAGAAGCCCAATGGTTTATAGCGGAGCGGTCGATAGAATAATTGGTAGACCGCCACCAAGGACTGGTGATGTTGTGCTGGTCGCTGATGGCGAAGAGAAACCTATAGGGTGGGGCATGTACAATTCTGTTTCCATGTTTTGTGTTCGGATGATGCAGCTAGAAGAAGAAGCGAAAAGGTATATTACTCAAGAGCTTGCATTGCTTAATGGAGTTTTGTCTCCTTTAAATTGACTTTTTTTTGAAGACTTTATTCTTTATGATGCAGAGAGCCTTCATGTGCATTAGAAATGGAGAAACTGCTTGGGACAAGAATAGATGCAGCCATAGAATTGCGTAAGAGTTTGGGTCTTCCCTCAGCGAATACAAACGCTTTTCGACTAGTTAATAGTGAAGGTGACAGGTAATTCATCCTCAAGTTATCTGCTAATAATCTCAGTATTGTACTATTGTCTTCTTCCATGTTTAAGCATAGCATCTTCCCTGTCTGAAAAATGTTGCAAACAAGTTTGAGTCTGAGATTAAGGTTCTTCCCATTAATCAATATCTCTTAAACAGTTGAAAGAAAGTGTATGCAAGAAAACCATTCGAGGCATTGGGATTTGGAAGTTCAACTCCAACTGGAGTGGATTTTGTGGTTCTATAGATTTAAGCACAAACAAGTGTAAATACAAGTTTTTGAACTTTTTTTTTCCTTTCCTGACTGCTAAGTCTATATGCATTGCATCAAGGTATTATAAGAGTCAATTTCTAACATACTTTCTTATTTTAAATGAAAAAAGTGTTCCAATTTTGATTAGTTTGTTTGGAGGAGGAGCGGAAATCAAATAGAAGGCATAAGAAAAGTACAAATAATTCTCAATATTTATAATTTTCTAAAGTTCTATACATTCTCTTCATTTTACACTGAACTGTCTCTTGATTTGCCAGGTTAGTTTTTTTGGAATTTGATGTCCATGCTTTTAACAGATTGTCAGGACTAATTGTTGATGTTTTTGGAGATATAGCTGTAATAGCATCATCAGCCGCTTGGGTTGAGAAGTACAAACCAGAAATTGTGGCTTGCATCAGTAGAATTAGTGAAATTAATCACATAAACTGGAGACCCTCTGCAGAAATTTTGAAGGAAGAAGGATTGGATGTGTCAAATCCAAGGGAACTACATTCATCTACTTGTCCTGCACGAACAAAGGTAGGCAATACCTTTAAACAATATATTTTGTACAATTACAGGTCTTCCCTCTCATATAAATACCTTTACAAATGATGATCTGATGACAATTTAGCATATAGTCTTGTCTTAAAAATACAATCTAATCACATTTCTTGTCAACTTAAATTCTCACCATCATGACTCCTCTACCAGTCTACCAAGGTCACAAGTCTCAAGCACTGGGCGTGCATGAAGGCTTGCTTCTCATTCGATATTTAGTTGCTATGTATCATTTTCTCTGTTTTTGTTTTTTTTCCTGCATCGTCACGGAATTTTCCAAAATACCTTAAATGAGAAGTTGCTCTGTCTCTGTAATTTTATGATTTAGATTCTTGTTATTTTCTGATGCCATCCTGCTGTTTGTTAAGGTCGTTGAAAATGGGATTTGTTATGCAATTTCACTTGAAGGGCAAAAGACTGGATTTTATGCTGATCAGCGTGACAACCGTCAATTCATATCAACAATTTCAGATGGCCAGAAAGTGCTTGATATTTGCTGCTACAGTGGTGGTTTTGCTCTAAATGCAGCACGAGGGGGTGCCGTCAATGTCACCGGTACTCCCTAATTCCTAAAATTTATATTGTACTCAAGTCCTCCATAATGCCGCCATTTCCCTTAAGTTCCTTATAAAGAAAATTAATTAGCTTAGGACATACCAACATTGCCCAAGGTATATTTTTATTTGATATTAGATGTTTTCTTCTATACGATTTTTGTCAAATTTGACCCTTTTGAACCACTGTTAAATTTTTGTGGCATTAAAATATATGTCCCAATTTGAATTAATAGTTTCTGGATGATTTTTGTCTAAGAAAACAACTTTCAATTGTTTACTTTTCTACCAAAAAACTTTATTTTATTTAGCCAACATATATTAATATTTACTTTTATCTTTCCAAATCGTTCCTAACCTGAAACTTCCTACTTTTTTTGGCATAGCAGTGTTGCTTTATCAAATGTGATGAGCCAAAAAGACATGCAAAGAGATTTAAAAATAAAGAAAGGGAAAGTCATAAGTGATTTGTTACAAAATCATTGGCTAAACGCGATTGGGAACAGGGAAAATTTTTTAAGGGGATCCAAGTCCATTAAAGAATGCCACCAAGATGTTTTGACATAGTTTCAAAAGATAAAAAGTGGCATATTTATTTTCTATGATGTTAAAGGAGTTGCCTGATGTTTGGAAGGAACTCTTTCACTTGATATCATGGGATTATTCAATTTTAGAAAGTGCATTTCTAAATGGCTTCTAAGGCTTATTATTGATTTCACTAGAATAGGCGTTCAAAATTAGATTTTTCACTTTTAGGCTTAACAAGTTTCTGACTCTTGGCATTCTCAGGTATTGATTCGTCATTGCCGGCAATAGAGCTAGCCAAAGAAAATATTGTTTTTAATAACATGGATCCGGGATTAATATCATTTCTACGAGAGGATGCAACTGTGTTCATGAAGAATGCTCTTTCTAGAAATGAATCTTGGGACATTGTCATTTTAGATCCTCCTAAACTAGCACCACGAAAGAAGGTAAAGTCTTATCCGTTTTGTGTTCTGAAATTGTTAAAGTTCTGCTGCCGCTTAATATATCGGTTCTAAACTCGATTCAGGTTTTACAAAGTGCGTCGGGAATGTATCGAGCATTAAATTCATTGGCGATGCAATTGACAAGGAAGGGCGGTCTTCTTATGACTTGTTCATGTTCTGGAGCCATGACCCAAAGCGGAACGTTCTTGCGCATTCTTCAGGCAAGTAATCTTCCTCTCTGGTGTCTGATTAAAAGTCTTACATTTATATATCCCAATAAGATTATCTCCTTTAAAACTTCTATGGCATTGAAAATTTGGGAGATCTGAAAAACTATAAGACGTACTTAGTTTCTTCCTAGCTTCTACATGTTTATGAAGAAAATTATTCTCTGCACTTAATAGGACATATACAAAACTTGAATATTCTGCGTGTTGTTATAGTCATAATCAAAGTTGTTTAACAGAAGCGTCCTTTTTCATGAAAAATGGTTAATGGCTAAATGCAAAGGGTGGCATGGCCGTAATTCTTGATTTCTTTTCATCCCATTTAGAAAAAAGAAAAAAGAAAAAAGAAAAAATCATTACCTTTTCACAACCTCTTTTCACATTTAAATGCAATATACAGAAAGCACTTCAATCCACCAACCTTTGGCTGTAATCATCTATCTTGTTTCGATTTAGTGGAAAATGGTCACAAATTGAAAAGGGGTTTCATTTTAGCACATGCATAGTCGTACTCCTTTAAACTTGTGGTCCAACAATTTCGTCCTTTAATTTTTTTTTTATAAGTTGATATGACTCTACATAAATATTGCAAACTCCAACGATTTCAGTCACATTTTGGAGGGGACTAGTTAACTTTTTTTCAACGTCTATTTGTCTGAGCTTCTTGTAGATAATTCAATCCTTAAATAAGTCCATAATCATTCTTTAAATCTAACTCTTGTTAACCACCCGAGTTAATTGCTCTTGTGGTAATTAAGGGATTGCATTGCCCCAAAAAAAAAAAAAAAGCGAGAAAGTTTAGAGACGAATGTGCTTTAGTTCAAGGAGCTCAAGTATTAAAGACTCAATTGAATATGAAACAGAGGCTGATGGCAAAAAGGATGATTAAATTCTCTTCATATATATATATATCAGGGTGCTGCAAATATGGCAGGAAAAAAGATCACACTTCTAAGAGAGAGTGGAGCAGCATGTGACCACCCTATTGATCCATCTTACCCAGAAGGCACTTATCTTTCTAGCATCCTCCTCAGAGTACTTTGAATTTTCAACAAAGCATCACTCATTTGTTGTGGAAAGACAAAATGCAGATAATCCTAATTGCCAACTTCATGTTTTATGTGATTCAAATCAACCATCAAGTGTATTAACAACTACAGTTGTTGGATATTTATACATGAATGTCATTATCTCAAACAAGGGAAAAGAAAAAATAAAAAATCAATCCCAGCAAGCACAACAAAATGGTTTTTAAACGTGTATGCAATGATCACTTTAGAAAGCTATAATTTTAATACACATAACATTACATCTGCTATTTGATTTTCTCAAGCCAAACCATCTTAAATAAGATGGTTTTTAGTGCCCTCCTGGATTTCTGTTCCATGATAAATATGAAGGATCCCCGAGTTGCCTGGTAAGAAAAGGATGCAAGAAGGTCAATAAAATTATCAAAAAAAAAAAAGTGCGTCAAGAGTGTGATGTGTCATTAAGTATTAATACAAGCACCACTTATACATTGAATTAAACCAAGCAATTCAAACTGAAAACGGCACAGAACATTTGGGATTTTCATCTAAGCTAGTTTGCATGTTCCATAAAACAAGACCCAACTCATTACGTGCATGGCCAAAGAAGACTTGACTTTGACCAAATCAAAAGCAAAACAAGGTTATAGAGAGAGAGAGAGAGAGATAGAGAAAACAGCAGTTAAGGAGTTTCAATTGGGCTGATTAACGATCAGAATACGGCTACTTTACAGTAGTAATTCACATGACCTTTTTTAAACAATCCCCACTAATAGAATGAAAATTCACCGGGCATGCGAGTTGGTATTAAAAGTTTGGTAAAAGACTTGGGGCCCAAAGAGTTACTTGACGGGTAAATTTAAGAAAAGGGTTAAAAAAAATTAAAATTAAGTAAATAGCCTCTTTTTTTTTTTTTTTGCATTAAAAAAATATTTTTTCTGAGCATCGAAACTGTCACAGTTTTTTTCAAAAAAAAAGAACTATATCAAAAAGAGAAACTTAACCAAGGTGAAAAAAAAAAAAAACTGAAACTGTTTTGATGCTCAAAAAGCTAGTTTTTTGATGTCAAAAAAAAAAAAAAAGAGATCATTTGCCAAAAAAAAATTTTAAAAGGCTTACTTATCAAAACGCCCCGTTATTTGACCAAGCATTGTTCTGATGACTATTATCCTCCCTAAAAGGTGGTGTTAGAGCACACTCAAAAGAAAATCATTGCATGGCCAGGAAAAAAAACTCATGTCAAGTACGAAAGTCTTTTGAGAGCTTTATTCTTAAAAATCCTGAATTTTAAGGGTAGCTTGGATTTGGGTAGTTTATGAAGTACCTTGGCTTTACGAGATACACAATTGTGAAAACCATAGCCAAGAAGAAGCAGAGCCCGCCGACGGTAAGGTAAGCGATGCCCATAAAGTCGTTCTTGCCACCAAGCCAACTAGCGGTAGAAAGCACCAGCTTCTTCTTGCCGTCGAAGCTGTAGGTATTATAGTAGTTCATCAATGTCACATTTATGACATCATTTTCCTCAAGATCTACCTCAATTTTCCCATACAACTTTCTAAAAGTTGGTAGCGCTGCAGTTCGCATCCAAACAATAAGGTCCTCCTGCTCACTCAACTGTTGAACCAAAACATTTTAAACAATGCCGTTCAAGAAGGGAAAAAATAAAAAAAAAAAAAGAAAATAAAGAAAAAGTTCGGAGAATCACTTTAACTTAATAGGGATAAATCAAGTAAACTGTCATTTTCAAGAAAACCTAAAAGTTCCAATATCTCAAATAAACGCTTTTCAGGTTAAGGAGGAGGGAAGGAGAGGAAGAAATTATCAACTTATGACAAAAAAACTTTTTTCTTAAAAAAGAATAAGAGACTTTTTGTAGGCAAATGACATCAATTTCCCAGAATAATATTGTATCTGCTTTCTATAGACCTCAAATTCAGGAAATTCTATTTATAACAGGTAGGATACATGGTTCTTTTTTTGTTTCCAGAGAAGGCACCCCACTCGGTGTATGTAAACATAAAAAGATTTAACAATCACATATTATTCAATTGCCAAATTGGGGTAGAAGTGATATTATTGTTCTTTGCTAGTACAAGGAAAATCTTTTCCGTTGTTCAACAAAAGTAGAACGACATCTAAAGAATCTCCAAAGTTAAGTTGTTTGTCTGACTGAAAGTGTCTTAAGCAGATATCATGTGTTTTTGGACGACACTCTACATTATTTTAACAGACTCCCACTTCACGATAAAAACTAGGGATCATCTGCTAAGTGTGAAATTAGTTTACTCCTTTCCAGTCCTAAACCATGCAAATGCACAAGAACAAAAAAAATGATACTTCATTTCTAGGTAAGTGGTAAAAGCTTACCGGTACACTCTCAACAAGAGAAGCACCACCTTTAAGCGTTCCATTCTGAAAGTTCTTTGGAAATACGTCTTTGCCAAACTTGTGCTCCCTATCACTCTTCCACGAGATACCTTTCTTGTTCACCGCCAACTGTTGGTTGTTGCGCGAGAAGCTATAGGTGTCGTTGAATAAACTCCAAGCTATCAGACCGCAAGGCACAATAACCTGTCCATTTGCATAATCTTCGGGGTCACAACTGCTTACGTCATCCCAACTGCTGTTGTCTTTCAATTGTTTATCACTTCTGCTCTTAACATACCTATATTGTAAAAATTCAACATCAAAACCATTAACGTAAGGTAACTTTAAGACTTCTTTTAACTTTTACTGGGAATAAAACAAATCGAGCAAGGAAAGAGATGTTTAACAATATACATTGATTAGTTACATGACTTTATGTACCCTTTGTAAAGTAAGCAAAAATTATTTATTGCCCTAACATATCATGCACAGTTCATCCACACACAGATGTTGGTGACATCCTATACAATGAAAAAAATGTGAAACATAATAAATATGGAGCGGATAGTTTCTTGCATACCATGTTGTTCAGACAGATTCCAAAAAAAAAAAAAAAAAAAAAAAAGGGAAACGTTCTTTCTTCAAAGGGAAAAAATAGCCCTAAAGATTTCACGTCTCGCTAGGATTGAAGTCTGGTGTTAACGGAAATGTTGCATCCAAATTTTACAGGAGTGTCAATAGAAATATAATTTTTGATTTTCGAAAGAATTGGATACTTGGAAGTTCGAGGGAAAAAAATACCAATTTATGTAAACATTTCTATTTTTTTAAGGAACTGTACGTACGTTGACATTTCATGGACAAGTTAAAAGATATTTCTCAACTACATATCATTATCATCTCGCAATCATCGGAATCATAATGAAGCCAGGCTCAGCTGCTTCCATTTCATGTTCCACTGACAGCCAAATAGCCAATAGAATTAAGACGAATGCTTTGCTCATAAGATCTATTGTTTTTCACCCAATGTCCACAGAGTTTTCTTGCGCCGTCATTTTTTCTCTTCTTCTTTTTTGTTTAATATCACAAAATCCCCTTAGTGGGCTTGAGTTAAATCCGATTGTCCACTGGGGGAATGTCTCATGGTTATCCACCATGTAGGTAGTCCAAGAGAAATGAGTTCCAAACCATAGGCCTGAACCCTCAAGGAGCCCCTAATAGTTTGTAAAATCATATAAAAAAAAAATGACGATTTTGGCAATAAAGGAAGTACATACCTGCGGTGATTCTGGTAGAAATTATCAAGCTGGTAATACACATAGATAGGCTTCTTCATATGCTTTTGCACCTTCAAAGAAACACAAGGCATAAAGATAAGTTCGTCCATGTATAGCTAATAGCCACGAAACTTGAATCATTATTTCTACATAAGAGTTAAGATTTCAGCGTGGTTTTTACAAGGAAAGAATCTATCAACAATGAATACCTAATGACTACAAACGGTGACGAATCCACGCACTAACAATGGCTGACCTCAAAGGAGGATAAAAAACGAAGATACTTACTGTTATTGTTCTATTGCACGATTTATCTTCAGAGCTCTGGATATATTTGACCTTATCATTTGTATAATCCGAAGGTATGCACTCGGTATCGTATCGATCAACAATTTCAACAACCTGCACAAAAGGAATTTCTTGATTAACAGCCATGCAACTAAAAATTAGACAAATGAAAAGAAAAAGGGTCCGAACGAAGTCAAATATACATCTCGTGAGGCAAAGAGCGAAGCAACTCCAATGGGAATGAAGACAATGCTGACAAGCATAAAAGCTGAAATCACCTGTCGAACAACAGACATATAAACAGAGCATGAGTAAGTGGGAGAGATATTCAATTAATCAGTTTCCAAAGTATGTAGGTAAAACCACTAGTCCACTACATATATATCACATATACAAACACATTAAAACAAAATCTTACCCATCTTGGTGTAAGAATGGGCTTGCACGCTGGAAGTTCCTGCTGAGTAAATCTGGAATCTGAAATTTAAAAATTTCAAAAATAGAATCCTCTTTAGTTCTCAAAGGCCCAGGCCATAATAACTCTGTAATTCCAACATTTAATTCAAACAATGCATAACTATTACTAGTCTATTAGTGCATTTCTCTTCTTTCATGCAGTCAGTTTTGGAATTATAGGAGCATATGAATAACCATCAGATAAGAACAAAGAAAAAACAAGGCGACACAAACCAGCTTCAGAAGTGGCCAACTAGTTCACATATATACATCACGAACGAGTCAACAAATCTAGATAATGATGCAAACAATCTTCTAGAGAAAGAATGTACACGTACAAGTAGAAAAGGGTCCAGGAACTTGTCGGTAGTTTCAACTGGTATCACAAAATTAAAAAAAAAAAATGCCTGCTAATTTCATGCATGGAATCTCAATCAATTCTCAACATGGACTAATCGAGTCTCGTTGTCTCAATCAACAACAAAACAAGAACCAACTACAAATGCATCACTGAAACTTGATTCGCACACAGCCACATTGATCTTCCGCTCCTAGCACATACAAGGACAGGCGAGTTGAAAATTGCTTCATGTCACAAGCCCGATCCCCACCCAACTTTCCGGGGCAAATTTCCTAGTCTAATTCTAATCCACCGTGTCTCAATAGCTCATCAGAAATCTTCCAAAGGATTTTATTTCATTGGCAAGTTAAATGGATAAGTATGAGCAAGAGTATGAAAACCTTTGTGAAAATCTATACGGATCTTCAGCACTATTTTCTCATCAAGAAGAACTCTATCATAATCAGTTCATATTTTTCTCTTGTTCTTGGGTTTTTTTTAATACAATTCAGCCATATATTTGATGCCAAAAAAAAAATCTCAACAACAAGCCATATCTCCATAATATGAAGACAAAGTAACTAGATCATTAAACTAATTTACAAAAGAGGAAAAAAAAAGCTGCAGAGTCAACAACAGCTTACAAAAAAGATCGGACGCATCAGATCAATAAAAAAAATAAAAAAATGCAGAGATTTACTAACATAATAATAATAATAATCATCATCATCATCATCATCATACAAGCCAAATGGGAACAAAGTAGGGAAATAGGAGGAGGAAATTACATTTGGGACGCTTGGAATTCCGTCTGGCTGCCGAGGAATCGGCCGATCCAGCGCCTCCCGAGCTCGAAGTAGGCGTATTCGAACTCATCAGAGAAGATTGACGAAAACCTAACTTAATGCTTCAAATCAAAGAAAAAGAAGAAGAACACAGAGAGGGAGAGAGAGAGAGAGAGAGATTTTGGGATTTCGATTATGGAGATCTGGGGATTTGTCGTTGAGGGTTTTGTTGGGTTGAGACTTGGGGATATTGGGTACGGTTTGACTTTGTCTGGAAGAAAAAAAGGAAAGAGAAAGGATGTTTCTTTCTTTTTCTCTCTCTCTCTATTCAAGGAAGACGGCCAAGCATCTGTCTCCTCTTTCTATCGTTGTATTCTAGAAGAAACAATACAATTAATTAATTATTTCAAAGAGAGAAAGAGGAATTAGAAACCAAGGACCGATGACCATTCAAACGTCAAAGCTCCACTCGGTTTCACAATTTTCTGCAACTCTTTTTTCTGTCATGTTTTTCCCTCTCTTCTTTTGTCTTTGTTTACAAAATAATAAGATGTAGTAGGAACTTTTTTCTTGTTACGAAATAATATAAAGTTTATACACGTTATAATAAAAAAAAATAAAAAATTATTTTAATATAATATTTTTATATGATATAATTTTTAAATTAAAAAGTTGATTATAATCATATTTACAAATGACATATAAATTTTTTTTCTCGTGAATGTCTCTTAATTATTTTTTTTTCTCAAAACTTGGTATTTTATGTTCACGAAATTTTAACTTTATTTTTTTGAAAAAAAATCGGCATTCCTAAAAGAAAATTATAAACTTGTACTTTCTCAATCTAAATATTATTGTAAAAAAAAAATATAGTATTAAATTCATAGTTTAAATTATTTTGCTTTTTTTTTTTTCTTATAAAAATTTGAATTTTTGCATAGAGTTTTTGTTAAAACCTATAAACTAAATGGACCATTCTTAATATAGAATTGGTTTTATGATTTCAAACTAAAAGGAAAAAAAGTCCTCTTTTGAAACTTTTAATAAATATTATACATGTGTGCACAATTTAAACATGTAATACAAGTGACAATATAATAAACTTTTTTAAGTGTGGTATAAATACATATATAAACACAAATATATTGTAATCCACACAAACAAATATACAAACATTAACTAAATAACAAATGCTAATATACAGAACACAAAAATAACAAAAACTAAAACTAACAAAACTAAGTTACAAACTAACTAGCAAACTATATAATTAAAAATAATTAATTCAAACAAACCTTAAATAATTGCTAGTGAGTTTTGAGCAACAAAAAATGTAAATAATTGTTATGATGGTCATTGAGGATTTTCATCAAACATGTAGTAGGTATTACATATGCAAACATGCCTATACACAAATACATAAAAAGTAATTGAAACTCAAACTAAAACTAAAATTAGACTAAACAACTAAAACGAATTAGTTCACACAAACGTAATTAAAACTAAAACAATGTAACTAAAAATTAAAAAAGCTAAACAATAAAAAAAGAAATGAAAAGTTATCAAACGGCGGTTGGAGGCAGGCAATGGCGGGGTCATAGAAGTAATGAGCTCGAAGAAAAGAACACTTAGAGATTTCATCAAAAATGTAGTGAGCATCACATATACAAACATATACACAAATGCATAGAAAGTGTTTAAAGCTAAAACTAAAATTAGAATTAAATAACTAAAAATAATTAATTTACATAAACCATAAATAATTTAAACTAAAACTATATAATTAAATTTTTTTAAAAAAAATTGAACAATAAAAAAAGAAACAAAATGTTACTAGACGGCGATCAGCTAAAAAAGAAGACATTTGAAGAGAAGAACATTCACAAATGAGAGATAGTGACGAGCTCGTAGGTTGTGGAGGCCTCAAGGCTAACGGCAGCACGTTGGGTCTGAGGCAAAGACAAAAATGGCAACCATGGTAGTAGAGAGAGGATTTGAGGGTTAGAGAGAGAGGTAGGACTAGGTTTAGGGAGAAAATGGGTTGAGTTTGGGTGCTAATTCGAATAAGAAAGAGAGAGAGTGGGCCTTTTAAAATTTCGTTGAGTGTGATAAGGGCGGCCTTTTTAATTTTCACTGACATCTTTCACGATGGTTTTTAATAAAAACTGTTATATAATATGCCCTCTATCACGATGGTTATTCGTAAAAACTATCGTAGAATCTTTCGTTTTACTCGTACTCTTTTCACGACGGTTTTTACTAAAAACTAACCTTACACAATGATTTTTATAAAAACCATTGTGAAAGGTTGAATTTTACACGACGGTTTTTGCTAAAAACTGTAGTATAAGATTCAACCTACTATGACATTTTCTAGTAAAAACCATCATGAAAAGTCCTGCGCCACTAATACGATGGTTTTTGTATTTTTAGGCGTACTCTCCGCTTTTCTACCTCTCCTTACTAGGATGGGTTTTGAGAAAACCTCGTTAAATAAGAGTTGTGTAATCTCAAGTTTCTAGCAGTGAGAAGAAGCGTTGGTAGTAAGAGGCCGTCTGCAAAGCCAGAAGCAAGGAAAGCAGGGATGAAGAAGCAGATCTCATTTGAAATCTAGACCTAAAAAATATGAGTGTGCTTTCTACCGAGAGAAAGGACATTGGAAGAAAGACTGCTCAAAGCTGAAGAAGAAAGGAAAAGCTACTCAAGATGCATGTGTAACCGAGTGCGATAGTGAAAATGTAGAACTTTCACTGGTGGTTTTGCCTTTGACATCCTATTTAGATGAATGGATATTGGAATTGGGTTACACCAATCATATGTGTCCCCTTAGGGAGTGCTTTTTCAATTTCAAAGAGCTAAATAGAGGAGTTGTTTGTGTGGGCAACGACAACACCTGTAAAACAAGTGGGATGGCTCAATCCGGCTAAAGAATCAAGATAGAGGAACCAGAGTTCTAATAGATATCTGGTGCATGCCAAATTGGAAAAAAGAATCTCATCTCTTTGGGAGCCTTGGAATCTAAAGGCTCAATCGTGACAATGCGAGATGGAACTTGGAAGGTTACCTTAGGGGCACTCGAGGTGATGAAAAGCATCAGAAGAAATAACTTGTATTACTACCAAGGTAGTATACTTATTGGAATATTACTACCAAGGTAATATACTTATTCGAACAACAACAGTAGCCGCTTCCAATATTGACATGGAGTCAGGAACAACGAGGTTGTGGCACATGCAATTGGGACATGCTGATGAAAAATTCTTGTAGACTCTAGTGAAGCAAGGATTATTGAAAGGTGTGAAGGCTTCCAAATTAGATTTTATGAGCATTGTGTTCTCAGAAAGCAGAAGAAAGTGAAGTTTTGGCACCGTTATCTATAATACAAAAGTATTGTGGACTATGTTCACTTAGATGTATGGGGCCTTCCAAGACGATGTCTCTTGAGAGGAAAACACTACTTTGTCATATTTGTTGACCACTTTTCCAAAAGAGTTTGGGTTTATACAAGGAAGACGAAGGATGAAGTGCTTGGAGTTTTCCTTAAGTGAAACCATGATCTGAGAACCAAACTAGAAGAAGGATCAAAGCGCTTAGAACAGAAAATGGTGAAGAGAACAAAAGTGATCTGCTCCTCTAAGTTTGCCATAATTATGGCATTGTTCGTCACTTCATAGTCAAAAAAACACTGCAATAGAATGGGGTGTCAGAGTGCATGAACCAGACTTTGGTAGAGAAAGTTTGATGTATACTGTCTAATGTTTGTTTAGGTAGACAATTTTGGTTCAAGCTGTGACATATACGCAACACCTTGTTAATCGTTTGCCATCCGCAATTGAGGGTAAAACACCTTTGAAGGTACTCTTTTCTTACTCAAATTTGAGGAGTTCCTTTAATAAGGATATCCTAGTAGTGGGTGGATTTAATAATTGCGCCAAAGTTGTAAAATTTCTTTGAGTATAGTGAAGTGGTCTGCTGCGGTCGTGCCCCGAAGACGTACCCAAATTGTTAGACCTTGCTAAATCATAGCGTGTTCTTTCCTTTTTGCTATTGCTTTAGTAATTTTGTAGTCTGCTATTCTTTTCATTCAGTAGCTATTTGTTAGGTTTATACGCTATATAGTACTGTTCATTTATCTTGTACACACTATTCATGTATACGTACTATTCATATAGACATCAATATTCATGTGTATTGTACTATTTGCCTATACGGTACTATTCATTTGCACAGTACTATTTATTGTGGAGTAGTTTTTGAGTGGGAAATACCTGATTTGCCAACAAAATGAAGTAGCTTCAAATCAGTAACTCCAACACACCTTTTCTCGTTGCTCCAGTCTGCATCTACCTAGACATAAAACTTCTGCTCTCTCTCCATATTAACGGCCCAAGTCATGATCATGAAGAGCACGGCCCAACCCATCCTCTCCCAAACCTTCATTAAAACTGTCGGCTTGCCTGACTGTGCGCATTAGCTCTTCCAGATTAGGCTGAACTCATTGATGCACTTTTTTATTACAAGCTTTCCAACTTTGGTCACAAACAGTTGCGCCAAAAAGACGTATATCCATCTGAGCCTTTCTGTCACCTCGGCTAGCAAAATTTTGCAACAGCAACCAGCGGATCAAATCACCTCCTGAGAGCAATTTCAAAGCATCAATCCTTATAGCACATCTGCTCCAAAGCCACACAAATTTGGCAAACACAGGTCCACAAAGATGTGACTAACGGACTCATAAGCCCCCCATATAAGACACCAAAAGGATCTATATTCCCAATGAAGCCAGGGCATACGGTCCTTTGTGAGAAAAAGAGTCATGACCAATCCTCCACAGCAATAACTTCAGTCTTTCATGTAGTCTGCTTTCCACAAAGTAGTCCACATGGAATTCTCTTAGAAAACATATGTTGTCGGTTTGTGAAATGAACACTTTGGACTGTGAAAGATCCCAGTTGGCTTGGGCGCCGTACTAAATGATCATGAGCTAGAGCTGCCCGAGGTTGAATCTTCAAAATCTTCTTACCACATTGATACATTTAAAGCTTCTTGTGAAGGTTATTTCTCTTCGTTGAAAAATGTTCTTTATGATGTTATTGTGGAAAATCATACTGCTCTTCTCTCTAATCGTCTCATTACTAATAGCGTATTTGTTGCTTTTGAGATGATGCGTAACAGTAAAAACAAATGGAGAGGCAAGGAAGGAATAATTTGCATGAAGTTGCATATGTTAAAGGCTTTTGATAGACTGAAGAGAGTTTTTATTGAGAAAATTATGTTGAAGATGAGATTTGATAAGAGATGAATTCAACTAACAATGCCTATTTGACATCTATGTTTTGTTCTTTCGATTAATGATACTCCCAAGGATCAGATTTTTCCTCAATGTAGCATTAGACAGGGCTAAACAACCCCAAATAATAACATGCTTTCATCATTGTTGACTGTTGCTAAACAAAAAGGCTTTCTGAAAGTTTTTTCTGTTGAAGAACAACCCCACCTATTTCCTACTCGTTTTTTTACGGATGATAGCATGCTTTTGTGTAAAGCAACAGCTTTCTCTTGTCAAGCTTTAAAGAATAGTTTCAAGAAAACCCTATCCTTGCACATCATCTAATGTTTGAGAGCTTTTTAGTTTTATACTTGGTGTTGAGATTCGTGAGCGCCATGAGCAATATTGTGGTCTTCCACCTTTTGTTGGTCGAAAAAAGTATGAATATGTTTCAGAATCTTCTTAACCATATTTGGAATAACCTTTTGGCTTGGAAAGAAAAATTGTCCTCAATAGAGGTAAAGAATTTTATCAAAGGTTGTTGTTTATTCATTCCCACCTATGCTATCAGTTCTTTGAAGTTACCGGTCGAGTTGTGCAACAAAATTCGATCTTTGATGGCTAAATCATGGTGACGATTCTTTGATAAGGAATGGACATTGGCTCAGTTAGAAATCTCTGTGACTCTCAAAACAAGATGGAGGATTGGGTTTCAGATTATTCATTGTTCTTAATCTAGCCATTTTAGCCAAACAAGCTTGGAGAATTCTTCATATTAAAATTCTCTTTTTGGAAGAATTTTTAAAGAGCAATATTTTGTCACATGGTGGTTTCTTTAAAGCAGCTCTTGGTTCAAGTCCTTTGTATGTATGGCGGTGCATCAAACAGGGAGGTGACCTCCTCTCTAAAAGAATTCGATGGGATGTTGGAAATGGTCTGAGCACTGGTTATTTTCGTGATCTATGGGTTCCTAACTGCCATTTGTTCAAGCCTAAACTGTTTTGTTAGTGATCTGTTTGATGATTCTGGACGATAGAACCTTCATGTTCTTAGTAAAAATTTTTATCAATATGACGTTGAAAAATTCTCATCACTATGCCCTTCTCAAATGCCTGATAAGCTTATATAGAATAGCACTAAAGATGGAATTTAATCAATTAAATCATGTTACTGGTTGGCAGATTCTTTGGAAGGTGACCATCTTCTTCAGATTCCTTTGAAAAACAACGTTGGTGGAAGCAATTCTAGACTCTAAGAGTAAAAATCTTTATCTGGAAAGCTTATCACAATGTCTTGCCTGTTGGTGTTGGTCTTTTTAGAAAGAATGTCATCACTTCTGCTAGATGCTCGAATCGGTTAGACACGCTTTGTTTCATTGTTGACATGCCCAAAACATCTGGAAGGTATCAACTATTCACATTCACTTTAAGAATCTTTTTCTCCATGGAGTTTTGGGATATTCTACATTCTTTATTTACCAATAAGGAGGTTAAGAAGAAAGAATGGATTTGTTGCCTTTTGTAGTGTATATAGAACCAACGTAATAAATTTTTTCATCTGTAAAAAGTGAGCCCACATGATGCAGCAGTTTGCAAGGTAGATCACTATATGGAGGACTTTCAGTATGTTAGGCGCCAATCCCAAGCATTTGTGCATTCATCTCAGGCAGAGAATGTAGTCGGAAAATGCAGACCAGCCTTAGTTCATTGATACAAAATCAATGTAGACGCTGCCCTTTCCAACGACTCCAATCAAGTAGATATTGGAGCCAACATTAGAGACAATATAGTTCACATTATGGCAGCCTTGTCCAAGAAGATTATTGCAGTGTTAAGCCCAAAAGAGCGAAGGTTATTTCACACAATAATACACTATTCATTTGCCACATGCTAATACCAACCACAATAATATTTATAATTAGAATTAGTTTTTGTATAATATTCTAATTACTTCTAATTACTTTTTTATCTACGAGTCCCATTAATTCTCTAATAAGTGACACATTTATAAATAAATCATAAATGAATGTTTAGGTAATATTTGATAATTCATATCAAATAACGAATATTTTTTACCCAAGTTTCCGAATCAATAGCCGTAAAAATATTATCTTATTATTGTTGGGGTCTAATTTGGTCAGGCCTAAATTGTCTACAAGGCTCGAAATGACAGCCCACTATTACAAATAAAACGAGTCGAGTAGAGCAAAACGACTCAGCTAATCGATGTGAGATGTACAAGTCCAATTGAGGCTTCAATTGGGTCGATTGATTCCAACTTGTCCATAACAAGTGTTCGGATTACATTCAAGTCGGTTTACCAAGTATTCGTTCGATCGGATCGATCATTACTAACTGACGGTTGTTAGGATGAACTGACAGTTATTAGCACGTCCAACTATAAGCTAAAACGTGAGGAAAGCATGATTCTTTCAGCCTATCAGAGACTAACGCGTATCCCACAACTACGGTTACCTCAAACGCGTCTACTCAACTCTGCCAGTTAGTTGGAAGTCACGACTCCCTTCTATTCTCTATTTAAAGGATGTAATCTTCAGTTGCACATATAGAAAATACGATATACATAAGTTCTGCCAAAATCATTCCTCATCTTATACCTCTGTAATCTGTACACAATTTATATAATAGTGAAGAACATTGAACGTAGCTCTCATTCATAGAGTGAATCACTATAAAAACCTGCTTATGGTACCTTTTATTTTCCGGTATCGCCTTATTCTGCTTGATTATAATTCGTTGATTGTTTCTTGTAATTTACTCAGACATATTTGTTTTGAAGCTAAAAAGATCCAAATAATGGTTATTTAAAGGCCCAAATTCATTAAACAGACATTAATTCAAATTGACATATTTTATCTTTAATTATAGATTCAATGTCTACGATCATCCTGATTGAACAAATCTTAAACTTTTTACAAAAGGGGGAATTTGAAAACTAACCTTTTGAGAGAATTTTTTTAAGCCAATGATCACTTTTTTTTTTTGGGACACTAAAAACAAGTATTTTGGGCATGAAAAGGGTTTCAGTTTTTTTTTTTCATCTGTATAGGTTCTTTATCTTGTTATAGTTTTTTTCTTATTTTTCTGAAAAAAACTGGGGCAGCTTACCTGCTCGAAAAGTGTGTTTTTTAGTTCTAAAAAAAAAGGTCATTTTTCTAATTCAAAATATTTTTTTGGCTTTTTTTTTTTTTTTAAATTCTGCCTTTTAGAAAATATTTACAACGCTGTTGGTGGGCAGGCACAAGGAACATTTGGATCGTTGGAATTGTTTAGAAAGAATATAGGAATAAAAATTAGAGGAAAATAAGAAAGGGGAAATAGGGAGATTTTTAAAAATAACCTTTTGGTAAAAAAGAATTTGATGAATGACATTTTTTTTTGCATCATAAAACTAGTTTTTTAGGCATTAAAATAGTTTTATTTTTTTATCATATTTGGGTTTTTTTCTTTAATATAATTATTTTTATTTTTTTTATGAAAAAAACTGAGATAACTTCGATGTGTTCAAAAAAAGTCTTTTATTTTATTAAAAAAAACCATTTTCTTAATTCAAATTTTTTTTCGGTTCTTTTTTCAAATTAATCCGGGAAACAGTCAGCGGTGGCAATAGAAGACAGGCCGAGACAGACGGGAGAGCGAGTGAAGACGAGAAGAGTGTGGTGTGACGATTAATAAAAAGAGATTTAGGGCATTTTATCAGACCGAGAGTAGCGATTTCTTGATTTGAAGAAGATGACATTAGTAGCAGCGCTACGCGTGTCTCTTCGATCCTTCAATTCCGCCTCCTACCACTTCACTTCTATCCACTCCTCTGCTCTCTTCTCTCGCCAGGTATCATCTTTACATTTATATGTGTGTGTCTATATATATACATATATGAAAATATTATGAATTATAGTTATGGATGCATAAATTAACAAGTGAAAGTGGAATTGGACGCCAGATAACCATGGACGCCAAGAGTGTTGCTTCGCAGCTAAAAAGTTCTGGTCTATTACGTACTCAGGGCCTTATCGGTGGGAAATGGACCGATGCATATGATGGGAAAACCATACAGGTCTTGCAGATTTTATTTTTATTATTAGTTTTTTTTTTTTTTTTTTTTTTTTTTTTTATTGTTTACTTTCTTTGAGGCTCTATAGTCTATACATTATTTACTTTCCGTATCTTATTTGCCTAAGCATTACTTGGTTTCTGGACTTTTAACAAGAAAGATTCTGGAAATTTTTGTTTCTTGTTTATTATTATTGTTGTTGTATGCAGTTTTCGTCATGCTGTATGCTTGTTTGCATTCTTGTTGAGGATTTTTGATTAGGGTTTTGTCCTTGTCTCATCTACAATTTTGATTTTGGTTTGTTGCAATATATACAATGGCAATTGGTTGCTGAAAAGGAGTCCCCAGTTTTTTCTGAGTTGAGGAAAATGGCCATAAATCCATTATTCACTTTGTAAACCTATTAGATTTGTTTGGTAAATCCCCCAAAAGTCGTTATTCCCCAAATTAACTATGATAGATTTACGAATGTTTGATCTATTCCTTTTTGTTTCCTTCATTATTATTTCTCCCTGTAGACCACTTCTGATGTCCATTTTTTTATTTATTTGTTTCAAACATGATTCCATGTCTTTTAATGGGAAATGACAGGTTTCCAATCCAGCAACTGGTGAAGTTATAGCGGATGTTCCATGCATGGGTCAGAGGGAAACAAATGATGCAATATCTTCAGCCTACAACGCATATAAATGTTTGTGACTTTTTATTGATTCACAGTTCACTCTACACGTTGTCCTGCTTGAGCATATCATGTCTAAAGAAAGTTGTTGCTCACCTCAATTTCTTATGCACAAGGCTAAAATACTCATAGATTCTACCGTATTAGTCAAATAACCATCAAGGGTAATTTAATTTATTTACCTGTAACACGTTCACTTCTCGCAATTTTTAAGTTGAGTTGAAGTGTGGCCTATATTGTCTATTGTTAGCACTTTTTTGTAGAATCAGGATGACTCTAGTTCTTCACGAAGTGTTGGAATGTGCTTAACTCTGACATAAAAGGTCAAAGGATTAAAAAAAAAAAAAACTAGATTAGAAATCCTTTTATCGCATCTATTCTCTTTTATTATGTGGTCAAGAGTAACAATGTGATGCAGGAGCAAGAGGGGTACAAAAATACAGATATTGAAACAGAGGGAAAAGAGAGATGAAAGAAAAGTTAAAAGAATTGAAGAATCATGGGAAGGGAGAGAAAATCAACGGACAGAATATTCACTGACTTGACATTTTCCATCGAAATCTCAAAATATTAAAAGTGCTGAATCCTATTTATGAATAGGCAATCTTGAATCAAGATTTCCAAGTAGAGTGAAACTCTATTACTAAATAATAATTCTAATTGATAGGATAATCTGAATTCCATATTATCATGATCATCATTATACTACACACTCCAAGGAGCACAAATTTAATTTAGGTTCTTGAACGCTAAGACAGTGACCTTTTCTTACTAAAAAAATGAATTGGGAACATGTCTATAACCTAAAAGAGTGTATTTTTCTCAATACTTATGGAATAGCCAATGTGAGCTAAAGGGTAAGGTGCTTTTAAGTAATGATGTAAATGCGTTAGAATTTAGAATAGCAATTTAAACACTGAATCAGAATATTTATTTATTTAATTATTTTTAAGAAAATTCCTCTTTTATGTAATTAAGAACGATCTTGCAAAATTCGTTCACTCATTTTGATTTCCATTTCATGTAGCTTGGAGCAAACTTACTGCTACTGAGAGGAGCAAATCTTTGAGGAAATGGTATTGTTGCAGCTCCGTGCTTCTGTGTCCAATTCTACTAATCTATTCATTTATTCTTTGAAATTGTAAATGCTTTGACATTGCAGCTTTAAAGATTGACAACAATGTACCGAAGCAATTGTGTTCAGTATTTAAATTTTCACTTGTAGGTATTTTTAATATTTTTGGGATTGAGATGTTTGAAATGTAAAATTTAAAATAGATAATATGGAATGCTTATGCTTTGCATTGTCTCCTTTTGGGTACAAAACTTGTTTGATTTGGGTCCTATATTTGACTATTATTATTCGTGGATTATATTGAATGCTTATTATGCTTTGCATGGTCTCCTTTTGGGTACAAAACTTGTTTAATTTGGGTCCGATATTTGACTATTGTTATTCGTTTATTAATTGTTTCTTAATTTTATCATAGATATTTGGTGGATAAAATCATCTTATGTTATTCAGTTTCTTTTTTTTGATTAAGCAACATGAAAGGCAGCATCTAATTCTGTTTTGTATAAAATTACTTCGGCACCTCTTTTCTGGGCCATTGAAACATTTGGTAGAAGATAGTAAGAGTTGTATGGTTTTCTGCTACACAGCTATCCATTCTTTCTTGCTTAAAGTGCAAACTAATTTTTTCCTCGAACATCTGAAGGCAAACTACTTTCTTGCTTTGTTTTCTCCTGGGAATTGCGAGAAACAAGTCAAAATGGTCTATTTACCTTTTTTTATATGTTTTATTTTAAAATACTGTGTATTTTATTTTATTTGATACGGTATTTTATTTTATTTTATTTTGTTTTGTGTTATGTTTAAAATAATTGTAACGATTCTGATTCAGAAGTTGAGAAATTTCATAATCTCACCATACTCTCATCCTTTCCCATATTTCAAGGTATGATCTACTAATTGCCCACAAGGAAGAACTTGGACAACTCATAACCTTGGAGCAAGGAAAGCCTCTAAAAGAAGCCATGGGTGAGGTATGCATTTAACGTTTTGAATTAAGATATGTAAGCAGCTATTTTTGCCCTAACTATTGTTGTCATTGAAAATTATGTTAAACATCATGTGATAGTTACATACTCTATATTTCAGATCAGCTATGGAGCTGGTTTTATTGAGTTCTTTTCTGAGGAGGCAAAACGTGTATATGGTGACATAATTCCATCAACTCTTCCTGATAGACGGCTATTTGTTTTGAAGCAGGTATGTTGATATTGTATATTCTTGACCTTTCAACTCTCTAATAATCAACCAGTGCAAGTTAATTGACTCATTCAATAGTTATTTGCTAAGCAAATGTACGTATACATGCAGCAGAAATATATAAACAAAAAATTGCTATTGGATGTATGACCTTTGTGTTTGAAATATCAAGTTTAAGAAAAAAATTTTTTACCATGACTTGGATACTGGTCAATGGTCATTATGTTCTACCAAAATATTTAACATTTAGGGTTGCAAACATGCCGTCACCATTTGTGTTGTAGTTGCAGAATAGACACTAATCAATATGATTGATTCAGAAGTTTTTTTTCTCCCTCTAAAGAAGAGTGTTGCTGAAAGGTAGAAACATAAATTAAGAGAAGAAATCAAGCATTATAATATAGTTGAAAAAATGTGACCATGTTCCAAGCAATTTTAAATCCTATGAAGGTGATTGCCGGCTTGGGAAAATATCTAGATTTCAATTTCCAATTTGACTGGTCAACAACACTGGAGCAAAATACTTTCTCTCCTCTCTTGTTCTTTTCTTCTTGCAGTTGTTTACAGCTAGGTCTTAACGTGTTCTCCGTTCCTTGCTAGCTTTTTCTGTTGTTTCCTGGACTGCTAGTCCTTTCTTTTTTTTTTTTTTTTTTTTTTTTTTTTTTTTGTACTCATTGATTTCTTTTAATGGAGTTGTTTCTCAAATGAAAAAACTGTGCGCAAGCACGTATTTATAGCCTATAGCAACAGATATTGGGAGAGAGAAACACACATAGATATATCCTTGCCATCCACATAGAAGAACAGCATATCTGCATTTTTATGTTGTGACCAGCGTATCCACACTATCTATATGTAAGAATGAAATAGGTTAAGCGTATAAAAATTTAGAAGTATCAAGAAGTCATCTATATTTTATATAGAAATTGTCCTACTCCAAGGGCTGAAAAACTTGTTCTACTGGATTAACTTTGTATCCTTTGCATACGATATTTTTCGTTGAGTATGAGTAGCGGCGAAGTTACAGGGTGGGTGGCCACCTCGCTCGAACTTCTTATTAATTTTTTTAGACTATTTTAATTTTGTATATGAAATTTTATAAACTTTGTGTTTTACCCTCCTGAAATTGTATTTTCCCCCCCTAAAATTGTATTTTTCCCCTCTAAAATTGTACATCTCTTTAGTTGCCCTACTCTATCAGTTCAGTGAAGCCCGTCTTTCCTGGTTGATTTTTTTGGCTCTGCCCCTATGGGCAAGGGTGGGCGGCTGACCCACTTAAACTTTTTTTTTAAATTATTTTTTTAATTTTGCATATGAAATTTAATAAAATTTGTATTTTGCTCCCCCCTAACTTAAACTTTTTTTTTTCTTTTTTAATTTTGTATATGAATTCTAATAAAGTTTGTATTTTGCTCCCCCCTAAAATTGTATTTACCTACCTCTAAAATTCTATAACTCTTTATTTGGCCTATCTCATTAATGCCATAGCATCCCCTCCTCCCCCCGACTAATTTTTCTGGCTCCGCTCTTGTGTGAGAACCCAAAGTAGAAATGAACCCTGGTGGAACAGATCACCCTCTTTCAGAATTTCATTTGCTTCAAAAGAATAAAAGTAATATTAGCTATCTCTCTATAATTCCTGCATACTCTGCAAGTTTCCTTGCAATACATGGTCTTCATTACTGGTAAAAGACAGCTGAATGTCTTTTGCTAACTGTCCTTCTGGTGGATTTATCAGAGTGCCTATTAATAGATACACACGCACGCACTATATGTATACATATTTTAACAGAAATTGTGCCTGTTGATATATATAATGTGTGTATGTTTGTTCTTTTATTTATTTATTTATTTATTTTGTTTTTTGTGTGTGTGTGTGTGTGGTGTGTTGTTTTCTTCTTTCATTCCTTCAATTGTTCAATCTCAGGACTATTTTTGTTTTGCAGCCCGTAGGTGTTGTTGGTGCAATTACACCGTGGAACTTTCCATTAGCCATGATTACTCGAAAGGTTCGAATAGGAGATATCAAATGCAAATTTTTCATCCAAATAAAGTGCAAATGTTCAATGAACGTGCTTTGTTTTTCAAATTGATGTTCTCTTTCTCACTTGGATAGGTTGGTCCAGCTCTTGCTTGTGGCTGTACTGTGGTTATAAAACCATCTGAACTAACACCCCTCACGGCTTTAGCAGCAGCCGAGCTCTCTCTTCAAGCTGGAATACCGCCGGTAATTTCAAATACTCAAACATGCTAATCGCTTTGTGGCCTCGTAAGTTAAAATTGAAATGGTCCTTTGTGGGAGGTTTCTACATAATGCTAATAATCTTTTCTCTTATCGTCGCTGTTGAGAGTTGAGAGATGTATTTTAATTATAGTACTACTCGGTTAAGGGTTCTTCTCTGGAAATGCTTGTACTTTGTAGTCGAAACAGTTATTTTTCAAGTGAGTCAATTAGAAGCAAATGCATATGGAAGAAGCTTCAAGAGCTATCAGTTGTTGTAGTTAATAAATTCCTTAGTCCAAGCAAGGGAACACATGATTAATGGACTTGGAAAACGTTATCCAGATTTAAGTTGATTTGTAAGGTCAAATAATTCCAATTGGTTGTATATCTTTTATTTTACCTTTTCTTTTCTTTGTCCTCCATTCATTTGGATTGTTTCTTTCCTTTTAACCTGCAAAAGAAGACAAGAAGTATATCTATGATGCACATTCTGTTGGATAGTGTTATGGAGACGCAGAAGGAGAATCTTGGTTGTGATGATAATTCAGTGGCTTTGTGTCTTCAAGTCTCCCATGTGCCCTTATTAGTCATTAAAAAAGAGTATGTATTTGATGACTCATAGCTGATATGTCAATAATACACGGCACTCTCCTTGAGGACGCCTAATTCTAGTTCTGCTATATATTGGTGGCATTGTTTCTTGATATAAAAGGGCTTTATTCCTCCCTGAAGAACATTGGTGTTTCATTTATTTTTGATAATTTGTTTATACTATTATGTTTTAGATCATGAACTTTGGTTCCTCATGTCCTTCACAATGGCCTTTTGTTTTATGGCACAGGGTGTTGTCAATGTTGTTATGGGAAATGCGCCTGATATTGGGAATGCTTTGCTTGCAAGTCCAGAGGTTCGATACCTGATGTGTATTAGCCATCTTTTTCTCATGCTCTAGTTACTGATTCATGTTCTTGTTTATTCATCCCATCAGGTAAGGAAGATCACCTTCACAGGCTCAACTGCAGTTGGGAAAAAGTTAATGGAAGGTGCTGCTGGGACAGTTAAAAAGGTAAGCGAAGGATGTAATGTGAATAAACATATAAAATAATGAAGCTTTAGAAATCATCGAGTAGTTGATTTGCCTATGTCAAGGAAATGGCTAATCATCAAGTAGTACAGTAAGTTTTGGTTATCTATTTGGGTCCACCAAGACAGCGAGTTCTGTAATGTGTTTTTGTCTGGTTTAGTTAGGAGCTAGACCCCTTTTATATAGTTCAGCTTCTGTTTTTTTTCCTAAAGGATTCCTCTTCCTCTTGACATTGTACGTAGGCCTAGTTTGGGATTGATGTGCTTGTAAGAGAAGCACCCGCTTTTGCTTAAAGCAGAAGCAGAAGCAGGAGCAAAAGCAAAACTAAAAGCTACAATTTCCAGCTTCTCCAAATAACTTACAAAGTGCATTGATTTTTGTGCAAAGTGCTTTTGTAAGCTTTTATTTGCCAAACACTATAGTTGCATTTATTTTTGTGCGCAAAGTGCTTTTAGATGCAATCCCAAACTAGGCCATAACTTTTTTCATCAATCATAAGTTTCTCATTTTTTTTTAAAAAAAAAAAAAAAGAAAGCAATGGCTGATTCTCCCTGGAGCAAGACTCTTTTCAGAGTGAAAGAGAAGGCCCCACAGGTTGAAGGGGAAAAATGTGGACACATATCATTGTCATAGGCTTGAGTTGGTATTAATGAAACAGGTTTCAATAGGTTTATCCCCTTAGACGTTTCTCTGTTTTGGTATAGAAACCCAATGGTTATGGTCTTAGTAGAAGAGTTGCTGTTGTAAGGATGTGTGCATTTTTGTTTTGTTTTGTTTTGTTTTTTAATGGGAAATGAGTAGAGTTCTTGGTCTTCCCAACCTCTTTTAATAGGAGTTTGACTATCTCTGTTTCTCTCTCTCTTTCTTGGAAACTTTTAAGCTGGAAGAATATTTTACAAATTGTTCTTTATGTTTTGCTATTCCTTTTGATCTGGATCGTGGAAGACATCTCATTCTCCTTTCACTTATCATGCTCTTCCTGGATTATAAAGAGAATAAAATTCTCATTTGTTATTATATAGAACAAGCAAGTAGTTGATACCTTTTGGTTCTTTTATCTTTTAGGTGTCTCTGGAACTTGGTGGCAATGCACCTTGCATAGTTTTTGATGATGCAGATGTGGACGTGGCAGTAAAAGGAGCAGTAAGTTAGAAGTTTTTGTTTAAAGAAGTTTCATTTTGTTCTCTCCATCTTTCTCTTTTCTTTTTTTGGTTTATTGTCTGCATTTTTTTCGTTCGTGTCACTTTTGGTTGATCATTTGGCGGTGTTAATTTCTAAGTGGAAGGCTGTATTTGGAACCAAGTTAATAATGCACGGATAGAGCTAGCAAAGTTATCACTCCAGTATTCTTAACTTGTTTATTTGATAGAAGGTATTTTTTAGTTAGAAGGTTAACGGTGTGGATAATTCCTCACATGTTTTCCTCGCACTTGTATGGTTTTTTGGTGTTTGTTCCTGAAGGTCCCAAGCATAAATTTGTTATTTAAGCAATCCAAAACATTTGTTGTGAACTGTTGTTCGTCATATCGACAATCTCTTTTGAGCTGCTGGCGTTGTTGCCCTCCTCAGGGTTTGGGCTCTAGGAATATGGTCAATTAAATGATACTGGTGGACTTTTGGAATAAATTAGTCTTATCAGTGTTAATACGGCATTCGACATAATTTGCAATAATGATGGTCCACTGGGACAAAAATGAAGCCAAAGTCGAACAATGACCAATTAACAAGTTTCTTGATGGTACATTACTATTCAACAATAAAATATTTTCATCAAGAAATTGGAACCCGTTGTTTTAAATGATTATGTTTTTTTGAGGGGAAAATGATTATTCGTTCTAGTAAGACGTGTTTGGTTTGCTTTTTTATTTTTTCTATCTATATCTGCTTTAGGAGCATTGCTTATTTGGTATTATTAGCTCAGGGGTATCTTAGTAACTCACGTAGTAAACCATGAAATTATTTTTCAGCTTGCAGCAAAATTTCGCAATACCGGACAAACATGTGTTTGTGCAAACAGGATACTTGTGCAAGAAGGTATCGGCCGTGCTTGTATGCTTCAAAAAATCTCTAATCAGTTCATATGTGTGCAGCAGATCCATAATTGATAGAATCATCCTTCACTAAGTTTTTAGTGTCTCTGCTCCCTACTTTCCTTTTCCTTATTGGCTATAAGAATACTTTCAGTAATTAAGTAAAGTGCCCTAACACAGATAGAAACACAACCAACATTTAGAATCAGGATGTGACTTAAATTTGTCATCTTCATTCATCATTTATTTTTCTACATTCATTTCACAAGTAACTGGGTTTATCCTTTCAAACCGCAGTGTTTCTTTTTCATTCAATTTAACATAGCTTTTCTTGTGAAGGTATCTATGAGAATTTTGCCAATGCTTTTTCAAAAGCTGTCCAAAATCTGCAAGTTGGAGATGGTTTTAATGATGGCGTGGCCCAAGTAAGCATATAAATTTTCTGTTAGATTTCTTTTCTGTCCTTTCAGTTATCCAAATTATATACATTGTACAAATTGCTTCTAGGATGTGAAAATTTAATGTTGACCCACCTCTTTATTGACTTAAGCTTTTGGGAATGCGGTACTCTAAGCCAATATTAAAGTTTAAACAATTTTGAGTTCAAATCCTCCTCCAAGTGCGTCTCCAAAACTTTCTTAGAATGCTCATATGCCCTAAGTGATTAATTTGCTTTCAGGGTCCTCTGATAAATGAAGCTGCACTACACAAGGTTTGTTTTAGCTTCCAAATTTTGGTTTTTCTCTGCTCAGCCAATTGCTTTATGGTTGAACTTACAGTTACTTTGGGATTTTGAATTATAGGTAGAACATTTTATCCAAGATGCTACCTCAAAGGTTAGTTTTCTGGCATTTCATTTGATGTGGTTATAGTTATTGTTGGACTTTTCCTTTTTCTGTTCTTGTGGCTATTTATATGTAATATAGTTGTTCTACTTCCCATTATGCACTATTTTTTCTAACAGGTTTTTCAGTTACTCCCCTCCATAAGTTAATACAATGCTTTTCTGTTTTGTATTTATTTGCATCTGGTAAAAGGTACTATTTGGTTAAAATGTTATTTAACTTTCCTCTCATTATTAATTTTGCTATTTGTAGGGAGCAAAAATTATTCTTGGAGGGAGAAGGCACAGTCTAGGAAGGACCTTTTACGAACCTACAGTTATCGGTGATGTTAATAATGCCATGCTTATATCAAGGTATTTATTCAAGTTTTTGCTACGCCATTTATTTGATGCATTCATTGTTTGCAACTTTAGCTACTCGTTTGTTATACGTTGTAAAACTCACTAGGAGACAAAATGATTTTTGAATATTTTTCATTACTCTTCTCAGAGAAATACAGCTCATATATACAATTTTCTACATACAAAAGGAAATTAATTAGCCCTAGAAATCAGTCCTAACATTAGGCGTACATACTATGATCTGTCAATTACAAAAAAATTAGGGTATTAATCAGCAAAAAACTAGGAAATAAATCAGTCTTCTAAATACAGAATGGTTGACTAAATCATTCTTTAATGCCTGAATATTTCAACACTCCCCCTCAAGTTGGAATGTAAATATTTGTCATTCCTAGCTTGTTCACCATGTCTTCAAAATTGGGCTTGTGAAGGCTTTTTGTTAAGACATCGGCAGTCTGTTGTTTTGTCGGAGTGTATGTCATGCAGACAATCCCTTCATCAATTTTTTCTTTGACAAAGTGACGAACCACTTCCACATGCTTTGTTTGATCATGATGAACTAGATTATGGGCGATGCTAACAGCTGCCTTATTATCACAGTAGAGCTTCATTGGAAGGTCATTAGCGATCTTCAATTCTTCCAATAATCTCTTGAGCCATATCCCCTCACAAATCCCATGTGCAAGTGCTCAGAATTCTACCTTTGCGCTACTTCGAGCCACTACTGATTGTTTTTTACTTCTCTAGGTCACTCAGTTACCCCAAACATACATGCAATATCCTGAAGTCGATCTCCTGTCCTCAGAGGAATCTGCCTAGTTAGCATCAGTGTAGACTTCCACCATCCTGTGACGTCCTTTTTAAAAAACAAAGCTCTTCCAAAAGTACCTTTTAGATACTTAGAATTCTGTAGATTGCCTCGAAGTGTCTTTCCTTAGGCATGTGCATAAATTGGCTAACAGCACTCACTACGAAAGCTATATTGGGACGAGTATGTGATAGGTAGATAAGTTTACCTACAAGTCTTTGATACTGCTCTCGGTTAACCTCTTTTTCACCCTCAAGTCCAAGTTTAACGTTTGCCTCCATAGGTGTCTCAGCTGTTTTACACCCCAACATACCTATCTCCCTTAGAAGATCAAGTATATACTTTCTCTGAGAAACAACAATTCTTGGACCACTCCTAACAACTTCCATACCTAGCAAATATTTGAGTGCACCAAGATCTTTTAACTTAAATTCACTTGCTAAAAACCTTTTTAATGTTTCCAACTCTGTATAATTATCACCACTAATGGTTATATCATCTACATTCACTATAAAAATGGCCCTTTTTCCACTCTTAGAGTGTTTGTAGAAAAGAGTATGATCCGATTGTGCTTGTTGAAATCCTTGACTTTTTACAGCTCAAGTAAGTCTCTCGAAGCACTCCCTTGGAGATTGCTTTAAGCCATATAGTGATTTTTTCAATTTACACACCAAATTACCCCCTTTTTAAAACCCCGAAGGAGAATCCATATACACTTAATGTAAATCTCCATTTAAAAAGGCATTTTTTTTTGCATCTAACTGTTGAAGCGGTTAATCGAGATTCGCTGCTAGAGATAAGAGAACTCTAACTGAATTGAATTTTGCTACCGGGGAAAAGGTTTTCTTGTAGTCTAACCCATATGTTTGAGTGAAGCCTTTAGCAACAAGCCTCGCATTGTACCTGTTAATACTACCATCAGCATTGAACTTGACTATGAATATACCCACTTACATCCCACTGTTTTCTTATCACTGGGTAATTCTACAATCTCCCATGTACCATTTTTTTTCCAACGCTCCCATTTCTTCCTGAATTGCCGATCTCCACTTTGGGTCTGCAAGAGCCTCCTTGATATCTCTTGGTATCTCAATTTTTGTTACAGTAGTTGTGAAGGCTGAAAACTTTGGTGATAACTTCTCATATGAAATAAATTTTGAAATGGGTTGTTGAGTACATGATCGTGTACCTTTCTTGAGAGCAATAGGTATGTCTAGATTAGAACTCAAGTCCTCATTCAGTCCACTACTAGAAGATTCATAACTCGGGAGAGGATCCTAAACCGGTTCAGATGCTTGGCCTTGCTGGATTTCAAATTTGTTACTATTTTTAGCATGTTTCCTGCGTGAATAAACAAGCAGCTGTGGGCCTTGGATGAATATCTCCTCCTGTTTCCAATATCTTTTCTTGTTCAAGCGGTGGCATTATAGGCTCAGCTATATTGGGTAATGAACGTGGTGACAGGTCCAACGGTTGAGGGCTAGGTTCATCTCACGACTCATCTTTCTCTAGAATCTCCCCCTGAAGAGAAGTCTTTTGAAAAAATGGTTTAGATTCATGAAATGTGACATCAATTGACATAAACACTCAATGAAGGGAAGGTGAGCAACACTTATAACCCCGTTGTGTGGAAGAGTACCCGATGAAAACATGCTTAGTTGACTTTGGGTCAAGTTTTGAACGGTGCTGGGAATGGACATGAACAAACGCCGTACAATCAAAGGTTTTAAGGGGAACAGAAGAAAAAGACTAGAACATTGGATAGGCTTGAAAGACTGACATAGGAGTCTTGAACGTGAGGACTTTTTGAAGGCATGCGGTTTATAAGATGTGAGGCTGTCAAGATAGCTTCACCCCAGAGGTATTTAGGAACATACATAGTGAACATAAGGGCTCTAGCAACTTCAAGTAGATGACGATTTTTTCTCTCAGCTACACCATTTTGTTGTGTATTTGTACAAGAACTCTGATGAATGATGCCATTGGTTGCTAGATACTTGCCTAAGATGGATTTGAAATATTCTTTTCCATTGTTAGTTCTTAGGACTTTGATTGAGGTTTGGAACTGATTTTTACCATGGAATGAAAATTTTGAAAAATTTTTGCAGCCTCGGATTTTTCTTTGAAGAGATAAACCCAACAGACTCTAGTGTGATCATCAATGAATGTAATGAACCATTTAGTACCTGTGATATTTTTTACTCGATAAGGTCCCCAAATATCACTGTGAATAAGGGAAAATGGATGAGACTCCTTGTATGGTTTGGGTGGAAATGATGTTTGTGTGTGTTTGGCTAACTGGCATATCTCACAAGTAAAGAAACTGGGATTTTTATTAATAAACAAGCCTAGAAACAAGCGTTTAAGATAATGAAAATTAGGGTGGCCTAGCCTATGGTGCCACATTATTACGTCTTTATTGGAAACAGAAGAAAGACTATTTTCAGCCACAGTAGCCTGCCTCTCCACACAATTATCATTCTCGAAATCGTAGAGTCCACCATCTTCCTTAGCAATGCCAATCATCGTCTCCGATCCTTGCTCCTGTATTTGACAATAAGTGGGCAGAAAAATTAGCAATGCAGTCACGATCGTGAGTTAGTTTGCTAATTGATACCAAGTTGCATGGCAATTTGGGAACATGAAGTATTGAATGTAAAACGAGAGAATTTGAAAAACAAACAGAGCCCTTTCTAGCAACAGAAGAGAACGTACCATTTGTTATTTTTACTCTTGAGGGTTCATGACATGGTGTATATGTGTAAAAAAGAGATGGATTACCTGTCATATGATCTGATGCATTAGAATCAAATATCCAAGAATTTTTTTTTGTACATGGAGGGCAGTACCTTGATGAGCAAAACTGCTTGTGGTAGTGTCTGACTTGGTTACGTTTTGCTGACTTAGTAATTTACACAGCTGCTTGAACTGATCCTTGTTCAAAAATACCCCAGTTTTATTTGATTCATCCGAATTTTCCTCTACAGCTGTTTGAAAGACCTTGGATTGATTCTGTCTCTGTGGTTTTGCATCTGTAGGTCTCCCATGAAGGTCCTAGCATTTTTCTCGGGTATGACTGAGTCTATTGCATTGAGAGCACCGTAGACGCTAATTGGATTGTTGATTGGATTTCTAGTCTCCAATGGGTCGGTTGGCATTGTGTTTTGTGACAAGTGCAGTGTTGTCTATAGGTCTTTCGCTCCCTGAAATTTCATATGAGTCCTTTTTTTCCCCAAGCATAACTCGACGCCTGCTTGCTTCACGCCCAACTTCTGCAAAGCTTCACCAATAGAAGGCAGAGGTCTACGGCCTAGAATCCGTCCACGAACCTCATCAAGTTCCTTGTTGAGGCCAGCTAGGAACTCATACAAACGTTCCTTCTCCAGATGGCTCTTAAATTTCATGTTGTTCTCCAAATCACCCCAATTTGCCTCATAGTGCATATCCAACTCTTGCCAAAGTGTCTGCAAGGTGTTGTAGTATTCAGTGATATCCGAACTTCCTTGTCGAATCTCCTTGAGTCTATTCTTTATCTCGAAAACTTGTGAGGCATTTTCGAGGTCTGAATAATTTTCCCTAACCGCATCCCAAATTGCTTTAGCAATTCGAAGAAACAAATAGGTATGGCTGATATGTGGCTCAATTGAGTTAATCAGCCATGCCATAACAAGAGAGTTGTTAAGTTCCCAATTTGCGTAAGTTGGGTCCTTTATGCTGGGACGCTAAATCTCGCTGGTGATGTGACCAAGTTTTCCTCTTCTTCTGATCACCAATAGGATAGATTGGGACCACTGGAGGAAATTTTTACCATCCAGTTTGTGACTTGTGATCTGCAGTGACATTCCTTCTCCAAGGGATTGCGTAACCATGGACGAATTGACTGGATTGGAGGTACTAGATGGAGACACATCTTTATCAACATCAGTTTCAGAACTCATTGTTCTGTGATAGCAACGTAAAGAGAAAAGAGACAGTAGTGAAGAAATATTTGTCAGCAAATTGGCTCTGGTACCATAAAACTCACTAAGAGACAAAATGATTTTTGAATATTTTTCATTACTCTTCTCAGAGAAATACAGCACATATATACAATTTTCTACATACAAAAGGAAATTAATTAGCCCTAGAAATCAGTCCTAACATTAGGCGTACAGACTATGATCTGTCAATTACAAAAAATTTGGGATATTAATCAGCAAAAAACTAGGAAATAAATCAGTCTTCTAAATACATAATGGTTGACTAAATCATTCTTTAATGCCTGAATATTCCAACGTGTTGGTGTAATGATTAGACGTCTGATGTCAACCAGAGGCTTGCTCTGAGATCCGCCAAAATTTTCCCCTTCAAAGGAGAAATTCAAGGCTCGTGAAAAAACTATTTTATGCCTTGCTAAATCCACACACACACACACACACACTTTAGTACACATGCTAACATTTTTATATGAGGTATGATGCCCATTAAAATTATTGTTCTCCTGTGCCTTTTCTTGTATATCAAATATCATTAGAAAAGGGCTTTTTGTGTCGTAGATCCTCAAACTTTTAAACTCTTGGCACCGGGTTCCTGTCTTTGAAATTTTGATTTGTGAGTCCCCAAATTTACAAAAAGGCTGCTTCCATAGATCCCTCCATTAACCTGGTTCTGTAGATATTCTGTAAATTTGGACTTACTGAAATTAAAATTTCAAAATTAGGGATCCAAGTGCCAAGAGTTCAAAAATTTTAAGGACTTATGGCACAAAAACCCTAAAATAAAAGTTTACCCCTCTTCACTTTTACACGAGGTTTTCTTTCTCTGTCGTTCCTATTTCCTGTCCATCACGTCAAATATAGCTAGTTATGGGTGGGATAGTGAACTTCAGTCACGTTATGGGTTTATTATTATTTTTCTTTTGCTAAAGATCATGGGTCTATATTTTGTTATTCTATTTTCTTTATTTATTTCTCAACTTCAATTTAAATTAGTCAATGCATTGTTAAGTGCGCTTATTTTTGGTTGTATTTTCTCCTTCCATTGGATTGCGGAGTTGATTTGCTTCCACGCTTCAGCCTAAATTGCTCTCTCTCTCTCTCTCACTCACATTAGCATTTGAGGAGTTGACTTACTTCTACACTTACAGCCCAAAGTGTTGTCTCTCTCTCTCTCACAGGTGTATTTAGACCCCATTGATTGATGTAAAAAAGTGTGCTGAAATGTACCTACGAATTCAGGGCTTTCTTGAATGAGTCTACTGTCTTTATGTTTTCTGTATTTAATCTTTAGTTACGCTTCTTGTAGATTCTATTAAGTAGCATGTACGTCAACGCCCTTATGTGTGATGTTATCCCTACTACGTTCTTCTATGTGGTTTATGTGCGCAAAAAATGTTTCTGTTGGAATTTACTCCACAATTTATTGTCAATTTTTTCTCAGCTGATTTCCTGCGGAGGCTTTTCCACTGCTTGTGTTATGAATTATTTTCCAAGCATTGCTTTTTATTGAATGCTTTTTGGGTATGATATTCTGTCGTCTAGTTGTACTTGACTCAACATGCTCTTTCAGTTCTGACCTTTTACATGCTATTGGCATTTTGTTTTGATTCAGAGAGGAAGTATTTGGACCTGTAGCGCCCCTTTTGCGGTTCAAAACTGAGGAGGATGCAATTCGCATAGCTAATGATACCACGGCAGGTATATTTATTTTTGGCTTTTTTGCATGGGTACCTCCTAAACTTGTTACTTTTGGCAAATCAGTCCCTGACCTAAAAATCTTGGCAATTAACCCCTTGAATTTTGAAATCTGTTGCATAGTAAATCCAACTGAAAACGATGTGAAATTTTTGACAGATTTTCTTTATGCGACAAACATGTTGTGACTTTTAAGGGAAAGTGTAATAGGTCCCTTTGATTAAATTATGAGTTAACCAAAAAGAAAAAAAAAAAGAAAAGAAAAATCCCTAGTTCCACTCCTCTTCTTCGTTTTGACCCCCTTCAAGTCACCATCGCACCCCCATTCTCCATTGTGCCGGCATTGCAGTGTTGTCCCCATCAGATGATGCCATCACAGCAGCCCACTCCCCCGCCTCAGCTAGATCTCCGATGTCGCAAAGCCGTCCTCACTGGTGAGAGAAATTAGAGGTTTTTCTTTCTTTGGTGAGAGAAGTTAGGGTGAGAAATCTGAGTTTGGTCTTTGGTGATCCTATTTATTTTCTTTGCTTTTCCTCTGCGTAAGGGTTTTCAAGGGGGTATTTTCGTTTTTCATTTTCATTTTTGCAGAGGTACTCACGCTTGTAGCTTCCATATGAAAGCCTTCACTGCCCTCTCACCAAAACCGATGATCTAGACCAAATTCAAACAATTTTTGTGGGCGATAAAAATGTGCCTTCTTAGGGTGTGATGCAGTCTGAAAACCTGATGGGTCTGCTCATTTCAAGAAATGGAACTCAGATTTTTGTGATCTTTTTTAGCGGCCTAGTGTGTATTATGTGGAAATGTTGATTTGTTGATAATATGCAGTTTTGTGGTGTTATTTAAAAGATATGAGAATTGTTGTTTATTTTTTATTTTTTTTAACTGCGTTTGGCTTTAGATCTGCTTTGTGCTTGTTGCTTTGGTTTGAGCGAGAATGTTCGGTTTTGTAGGATGTTTTTGGCCTTAAATCGGAGTCAGAAGCATGACTTCTTGGTTTGAATGAGAGTTTGGTTGTGTTCCTTTGCAGTTAGAAGAGTCTGGGGTTCTTTCTTTTTCTTTCTTATTTTAAAAAATTCCCTCTTTTTTTTTTTCTAGAAAATAATATGGTTTAAATTTGAAGAAAATCCATTAAAAATTTAACATCGATTTAATTGGAACTCTTATGCAAAAATTTCAAAATTCAAGGGGTTAATTGCCAATATTGTTAGTTCAGGGATTGATTTACCAAAGGCGACAAAAAAGCCTTTATTTATTTTCTTTCCATCCATCAACTATTTTCTGTCTTAACAGAAACTATACTGAAAATTGAGCTTATTTCGTTTACAAAGCCAATTTCAACCATGTCTGATATGCATATGCAGGGTTAGCTGCTTACATATTTACAAACAACATTCAACGCTCATGGCGTGTCTCTGAAGCCCTCGAATATGGACTTGTTGGTGTCAACGAGGGCATAATTTCAACTGAGGTATTTACTAACAGAATGTCTTTTTATTTTTTTTCATTTTTTTTAATTAATGTCAATCACTAAGTTGTCCCATCATATCACTCTGCAGGTGGCTCCATTTGGAGGTGTCAAACAGTCGGGGCTTGGACGAGAAGGTTCTAAATACGGGATGGATGAATATTTGGAAGTAAGTATGTTTAAGTCACTTCTGAAAAAGTAGCAGTCAGTATGATTTCGATGGGAATTATCAACCTTCCTTTGGACATTTTTTTTTTTTTAAAGAAAACTGTTAATTCCTTCCTATAATTTTGAGGTAAATTATATAATTTTTCCCTATCTGACCAGCCAAGGGGAGAGATTCAAAGCAAGGTTCAAATTTGAGGGAAAAAGTATAGGAGATTATCTGTAAGAATTTTAAAAAAAAAAAAAGAGACACAATCACACAAAAACAAAACAAAACACATGGATATTTCTGACAAGCTTTTCAAATTTGGAAAGTTACATAATGCATTTGTCCTTTCTTCGGGATTTGTAAGATTGGTTCTTCTTATATGCCAGATTAAATATGTATGCTTGGGGAACATGGACGGCAACTGATGTGCAAGGTTTTCCACTGCACTTAACCCAAGCTATTAAAGTTGGAGGATCTGAGAAAACTCAAGAGGTAGCTGGCTGAGAATGCGGTTCCTGGTGTGGAACATGCATGACAACTGGGTCAACGCAATGTGTATCTGAATAAGCGTTCTTAGCAAGACTTTTATCATCTTACTCGTGTGGAATTTCCTGTTGTGTTTATTTTGTTTTTACTTGAATAAAAGCGCTGATCGTTTGAGGCGAAACTTGCTGGCATGGATGTGCCGTAGAGGGAATGGTGGGCCTTCTGCTTTCCCTCTCAACACTAGATTAGAGTATGAAAGTGATAGCTTTTACCCTTAGCTGCTGTTGCTATAATAAATCTTCAATACCCTCCAATGCCAGCTTTACCCGAAAAACATTTTAAATGGACATCGGGAAAGTTGATGAAAGTGTTAAAAGATTCTAATGAAAAGAAAACAGAATTGTTTCCTTTGGATACGGGCTTCTTCTTCTTTCTTTCTTTTCTTTTTTCTTTTTCTTTTTTTTTTCTTTCACTTTCCTTTGGATAGTTTGCTAACATACGCTTAGCTGTCACAACATTTTAGAGCTTTTAAGGTTGTGTTTTGAGGAGTGAAAGGAAAAATTGAAGGAAAAAAAAAAAAATAGAAAAGGAAAGGAGAGAATAGGAAAATAGGGCTAGTGACGTAAAGTAAGCGTAATAAAAAAGATATAAAATAGGAATAAGTGTTCTTAAAACGCGTTGGGTCAATTAGAATACTAAAAAAAAGGGTATCTATCAATCGGTTGATTCACATGTTATATCAAATATCAACCATTCGTTGGTTCTAGGGAATATCGAGATAATTGTATAAAGGCATGTTTGGTAGTTGTATTAGCATTTTGCATTGTATTATTTAAAAATAATATAATATTTGACGGCGTCTATGAATTGTATTATTTAATATGAAACAAAGAATTAATATAATATAGATTGTGATATTAAATATGACCAAAAACTTTTGTATTAGGTCATATTGTATAATTTAAATCAAAAGTACGCATTAATGAACCAATCAAATTTTTAAAATATATTTTAATTGACATAGAGGTTGAAGTTTTATAATGAGATTCGAGAGTAGGGTCCAGGGTCAAGGTTGGGATTTGAGGTTAGGATTGTGATACGAGACCGAGATTTGGGACTAGGGTTGGGATTGAGAGTTCAGATTTGAGACTAAGGTTGAGGTGGGGTTTAGGGGTCTAGGTCGGGATTTGAGACTGAGATTGAAGGGTTGGGATTCGAGATCGGGATTCGTGATTCGGGATCAGGGTCAAGATTTAGGACTAGGGTTGGGGTCAAGGTGGGATTTGGGACCATGGTTGGGGTTGGGATTCAAAACTAGGGTCAGGGTAGAGGTGGCAATAATTGTGTTCATGTTGTGTTTGTGTTGGCACGTTTACAGCATGACACGTTTAGCCCAAACACGAACACGGTACAATTAATAAACGTGCCAAAAATGCAAATAGAAACATGACACGCTTATGGCACGCGTAACACGGCACGACACGATTAACACTTTTATTAAACGTGTCATGACGGGTTGACATGATAACAACACATATATGACACGTTTATGACTCAATTAACTAAAAATTAAAAAAAAAATAAAAAAATAAAAAAAATTTAATTTCTTTTAAAAAGGCAATAAAGAAAATTAACAAAAACACAATATCTAATTAATACTAACCTACTATAAATATTTCAAATATTTTTATTTTTAAGATTAAATGTGTTATAAATGGGTGGGTCGTGTTGTGTCGTGTTAACATGTTTACAACCCGTTTAATTAAACGTGTTAAAGCGTGTTTAGCGTGTTAGCACGAATCCAGCCCATTTATTTTTGTGTTGTTCGTGCCAACCCATTTATGGCATAATTAATAAACGTGCGGTCTAAACCCGTTTATCTCGTGTCGTTTTAGTATCGTGTCATCGTATGTGTCCGAAATTGCCAGCCCTAGGTCGTGATTTGGATTGGGATTGGGATTCGAGATGGGGATCAGGATTCAAGACCGGGATCAAGATTCAGGATAAGGGTCGGGATTTGATACCAGGGTCGAGATTCGAGGCTAAGGTCAGGTTGGGGTTAGGGTTAAGATTCAGGACTGGAATCGAGATTCAATGAGGTCGTGGTTAGGATTTGGGATTTGAGACCAGGGTCGAGGTTAGGAGGGTTGGGATTTGAGACTAGGGATTAGATCAAGATTCAGGTCCGGTATTAGGGCGGGGTTGGATTTGGGTCTTGGATCAAGATCAGGGTCGGGTTTGGGATTTGGGGTTAGGGTCTAGTCAAGATTCAGGATCGAGATTTGGGTCCAGGATCGAGATGGGGGTTAGGATTTGGGATTCAGGATAGTGGTCGGGTTTAGGATTTGCAATTTAGGGTCAGGTCGGGATTTGAGTTTAGGTTTAGGGTTAGGATTTGGGACTAGGACATTCCCACCTTGACCCCGAATCCCGACCTTAACTTCAAATTGTGAATCTTGACCCTGACTCCGGTCCCAAATCTTGACCCTGACCTTGATCCCAAATGCTGACCTCGACTATAGTCTCGAATCCCTACTGTGACCGCGATTGTGGCCTTGACCCGGACCTTGAATCGCGAATCACATCCCTAACCCCCATGTCAAATCCTGACCCAACCAACCCCAACCCCAACTCTAAACTCGAATCCTAACCCTAACCCTGAATTTTGACCCCGACTCAAATTGCGAACACTAACCCTAGCCTTAGTCTCAAATCTCCCAACCCGAGTCTTGAATCCTGACCTTGATCCCAGTCTTGAATCCTGATTTTGAATCGTTATCCAATCCCTAGCCCTAAATCCCCACACGACTTCGGTCCTAAATCCTTACTTCGACTTGGTCCTGAATTTCAATCTCGGAACCATGACCTAAATTTTCATATTTAAAGTTTAAATACTAATATAATACAATATAGTGGTAAACAAACATTGTATAGTATAATGCAACTTGTTAATATAGTGTAAAACCAAACAATGTATTGTATAACGTTAATACAATATAATGCAATACAATACAAAATGGTGTACCAAACATACTTAAAAGGACGATAAATTTTTGGATTCTAAAGAATATAGAGAATTCTCAAAGAGTGTATTACAAATCATCAAAAACTTCATGGTTGGAGGCATATTTCACCCTTACAGCATATAGACTAAATAATGAAAACGACAATGAGGCAGAAATAAGTTCAACCGATAAAGGACAAATAATCTATAGGCAAAATTTTAAGAAAAGTTAATAAATAGGTCGTTTAGGTATTATCAAGTAAATTGATGACCAAACTACCCTGAAAATAGAAACCCTAAAATCTCTCTCCACCATATCTCCATTCTCCCCTCTTTCTCCTCCTATCGAAATGGTAGCTCAGCTTTAACATAGTCATCGGTTGTCCTTGCGATAACAACAATCGTTGCAAGGATGATCAACGAAGCTCATTGTCTCCTCCTTGCAATTTTGCAAGAGATGAAGCTCATCGTAACCACCACATGATTTCACGAACGACTAAGCTCATTGTCTTTGTTGTCATCTGCATTGTTGTTGGTGTTCATTCTCTTACAGACATGTCATGACACCATCATCTCTTCTCTAGTGGCGGTGATGGACTACGCGACAACAACTTGTGGGGTAGTCTTAAGATTTTCAATAAAATTGGTGATTAGTTTCAAATGTAACAAAGAATAATAAAAATGATTGTTTTTAGAGTTAATCCCATAAATGATCCTTGAGTTTTATCTTCAATCCCATTTTGATCCCTACTATGTTACTTTGTTTTAGTTTCTTTCCCTTCATTGACTAGGTGTTATATTTGATATAAAACTTTTAACGTGTCTATTTAATTTCTAGTTTATTATTTTATTTCACTTTCGATCCCTCGTTAACTAGGTATTATTAGGGAACAAAATCAGAAAAATATAAAGTCAAAAACTAGATATAATAATTTTGATGCAAGAAAAACTAAAGTAGTTTTATTATTCCTTAAAAAACAAAGTTACAATGTTATTATACTATTAGTAAGTTGAATTTTTAATGTTAATATATAACTGGTGGATAAACATGCAGTGTAAATTACAAGTTGAACACTATAGTTCTTGTACGCTTATCCCTTATATACTGGCATCAAAACTCTACTTACATTTTTTAAATTAATATTAAACCGACTAATAATATAATAAAATTATTAGTTTTAGCTATACGCATCAAAATCTTTATATTTAGTTTCTCACATTAGATTTTTTTCACTTTTGATCCTTAATAACACTTGGCTAATGGAGGGGACCTAAAATGAAATGAAGTAATATGTTGGGGACCAAAGTAGGATATTTTAAATGTTTTCCATCAAATGTTTAACTTCTAGCTAACAAAGAGTCCGAAACTAAAACAAAGTTATAAATTAGAGACCAAAGTAGGACATTCTAAAAGTTAGAGACCAAAGGAGTATTGAAGGTTAAGCTCAAAAGTTTTATGTTTGGCCCTTGAACTATGTCACTTATGTTACTTTTCCTCTTGATTTTCAAAATGTGTGCCACCTCTTTCCTTTCTTTTCTTTCCCATTAGCAAGTAACCCCTTTGATTTTTAATGTTTGGGTTTGAATAGTTTTGTGTGAAATATATCAATGCAGGTTATCAGTATATGGAGTAGGTTGATGTCAAGGTCCCCCAAAGTTAGAAGAAAAATGACATTGATTTGCTAAGTTAAACAAAATTAAAAAGAAAGAGGTTATTTGCTAATAATACAGAGTTTGAGATGACATAGTGACATATTCTGAAAGTTAGGGGCAAAAGGAAAGAAGGGACATAGTTTTGGGGGGAATATAAAATAATCATCAAAAGAATGCCCAAAAGCTAACAGAATTAATTAGATGGGATGGGTTCACTTACTAATGAAACAAAACTCAAAGGAACCAGATGGTATAGTTTAAAAGTTGAGGGAAAAGAGACATAAGTGACAAAGTTTAAAGGCAAAATATATCCATAATCCTAATAAATCATAAAAACAATCAGGTTAAAATGATAAAATACTAAATTTGGTAATTAGGTAAATGAAAATTTGAATAAGAATTAATCTAATAGAAAAAGAAGGAAAAAGTAATGGTAAATCTTGAATTTACAAGATAAACTAATAATCCAAAAATAATAAAAAAAAAAAAAATAAAAACAAAGAGCAAAAAGTATAAACTAAATGTAAAAGGTGTTGTTGTTATTATTATTACTGCTACTACTTCTATTAGTATTACTATTACTATAATCATTGTCGTCATCATCATTATTATTATTATAGAAAAAATACTTGACTATAAGAAATTAAATATTAGAAATGCATATTTAGTGTTTGTAGACTTTTCAAGAGACATATTTTTTTTGGTTTATTTCAAAATGAATCTCTATTGAAATTTCAAAGATTTTGATGAAGAAAAGTTTAAGGTTTATGAAGATGAGCTATAGTGTTTAATAAAGATGTGGGAGTATTTTTTGTTTTGTTTTTTTTTTTTGAAAAATATTTCTAATTATAGTTAATGTGGATATATGCTTTTTTATTTCTTGGAAAATAATTTTGTTTCTATTTATAGCTCATGTGGGGGGTATATTAATGGGTTTGTTTAATGCAACCTACAATTGTAATAAATATAAATTATAATTTGGTGGGGACATTAATGAATTTCATGGGTGCAAATACAATCTCTCAAATAGTATATCATGAGAAATTAGGATTTATCTCATGAGAAATTAAGAACAAAAACCCCAAAATACTTAACCCTTTCTCCTTCCCACCTCTCTTTCTTCGCTCGCCAACACCAACGGCTGGAAAATACCCTTTTTTCATGTAATTATATATCATATATCAGTTTGAAATATAAGTTTGTATTTATGTAGAAATAATATATTTTTGTGCAAATTGTCGCATTGCTAAACAAGGTAAGAACAAGTCCTGCTAAGCAAGTCCAGCACGTTATTTTAAACACCATCAGCAACTTGATACTGGTTGACATCAATTGGATAGAACTGCAAAAACACATAAAGCGTTAAAATATAGTGTTTACTACACTATATTGGATAAGATTGCTAAAACGCATATTAGATTACTTGACAAAAAAGGGTCTTTCTAACAATGAGAAGTACCAAGATCAAAACACAAAAAACACTGTATAAAAAAAAATAAAAACAATCTACTAAATACGTTATTAACAGGTTTATACATTATTCATAGCTCTTTATTTTGTATTATCAAGTAAATACTATAACAGGTTTGCACTGTCATAAAAATGCACAATAAAGGAAAAGTTTCGACATCTTTGTCATACTTAATCAAATCAAAGAGCCATTGCATTTGCTTTTTAGTACACACATCAACAAATTTTTTAATGGATGTAGTTTTAAACTCAATCCCAACTACAAGCCTCAATAAATTGGAATGACACACCCGAACAAATCCAAAAATTATTCTTTAACCAAAGTCTCCTCCAAAGTCTTCAAATCAATGTCCTCATCATCAACTAGTAAAGAATTAAAAGCAAAATCATAAAATTCACTCTGCAATACAACTCCCTCTATAAATGGTAATAAAAGACAATTGCACCATCCTTAATAAATACAATATTAACCAGTAAAAAAAACTCATAAAACATTTTAAGGAAAAACATGTGACCCCTAAAAAAAGAACACCTATCATCAACACAACACTAAAATGTCAACAAAAATAACTATTAATAAATAAACAACTAAAAACCACTACACTTAAATGTCAACAAAAATTACTATTAACATATAAACAACTAAAAGCCACTGATTTTAACCCAATTTCTATGACTTCATCCTTTAAAATTAACTAGTGAATATCAAAATACATTATTTGCTATAATTTCTCAATTAATAATTATAGAGCCGAAATTTAACGCCCACATATTAGAAGACTTAACATAAGGATATCAAGTATAAAGGAAGACTTTTGAATGTTGGAAGAAAGAGATCCTTGTTTATTTTCAATGTGGGACTCCTGTAAGTTTACATTTTATAGGGTATTTAGGAAGCTTAGTTTAAACTAATAGTTTGAATTCAAACAATATAAAGCTCTCACATGCTTTAGTGTTTTAAACTAAAATGATTCAAACCAAGGTCTCCAAACTCTCTATTAAACTTGTAATATATTCATAAACATAATAAATAGAGTCATAAATAAAAAAATTATACAAATAGTTGTCGAGCCCATCTCCAACCATGGCACCATTTTGGTGTTGCTTTTGCACCAAAATAATGTAATTTTAGCATCAAACTTAAACTTCATTTTCAACCCATGCCAATAACATAAAAAATTACACCAAAAAGAATATTCTCTGAATATTTCTTTCTCTTTATTTATTTATTTGCATATTACACATCAATTTGGTCGTTTTATTACATATTAACATAAATAATACCAAATTTGATGCCTGATTGGAGTTCGTCTTAGTATTTGGTAAACTATTATTTCTCAAAACTGAAAATGGAAGTATGATGAGAGATAATGTGTAGGATTTCTTTTTTTCCCCCCTTAGTGAATAGTTGATATATCTTTTACAATCATTGATACGAAATTTTAAGAGTTAAATGACCATTGCACGAATGTGAATGCATAGTTCCTTTTTTGTGTAGCTTGTTTGTATCTGAATGATTTGTTCTCCTCTACACAAAGAAAAATTAAAATTTTCACGGTAAGTATTATTCAAAAGTTTTTTCCACTCAAAACCTCACAAAAGTTGTTGATAAACTTCAAACTTTTGTTTGTGATGTGTGCTTTGTTAGACCAAGAATGTCTACCCAAGTGGATGGAGTGAATTGGGTTTTGAAAACTTCTTCAAATATTGGAAAATTAGAGTCAATCACAAACAAGTGGATGAAACTAAATCAAAGAATGTTTAACCAAAAATGCAAAAGAACCAACTTCAAGCAATTAATGAGCTAATCACAAAAATGCAATATATCAGCTAATAATCATAACTTACAAGAATGTAAAAGAGTAAGGAAAGAAGTGGACAAATGCAATTTATAGTGATTCGGCAATATGTCTACATTCACTACTACGGATCAATACACAACTCGGCCTCTTCCACTATTTTGATCGACTTTCAACATGATCAAACATTGTACAATCCAGTGAGTTCTTCTACCGGAGGCTCACTCAACCTCCACAATTCGCCAATTTTTTATGGAGATTGGTTAATCAAGCAACCCCAATTTTACAAGGTTTAGAAATATGTCACACTTGTTGTAGTAAGGGTTTGAAACACACTTTCAGTCGCTATCACCTACAGCAAAAAGTTTGAATAAAATTTGAGATGGCTAAGAAGACGTAGAACACATAATGAGAATTTTAGAAAAGAGAAGTTTTTCTTTGCTCAAAAATAATAAAAAGCTATTTTCGAGTGAATGACACTTAGAATATGATTCAAGGTACGTTCAAGGTATCAAAAATGGCTGTCAAGCTTGAAAATGAGGTATTTATATTAAAAAAAAAACGAGCTTACTAGCAATAGGAGACTTGTTTTTTATGGTTAAAAAAATAGCCGTTGGAAACTATAGTTGACCACCATATACATGTTGTGGTCAACCAAGTTGCATGGAGAACCAACTTCGATAAGGCTGGGCAGTCAACTGTCATACATAGAGCGCAATTGACTGCGCCTCTCCAGCAAGCTCAAGCATCAAAATCAAATGATAAAAACTTTTTTAAATCAAAATTTGTTTAACTTTAATGCCAAATTAGAATTTAAGCTCAAAATATGATAGAAAAGCATTTTGAAAATGTCTAACAAATTCCAAATTGTTTTTCAACATAAAGTTCATAAAAGCTTAAAATTTTCAATTTAGAAATAGTTTCAACGCTAATAATTATCATCAAAATTTGAGCCAAAAATCTTGATAAAAATTTCATGCATGCTCTAACATCATACAAGCTTAAAAATAAAATTTAAACCTATTCTTCATGTTTGTTGATGCTTCTCTTCAAATTTCAAGTGCTTGATTCAATGATCCATCTTCGCGTTATAAACTCTGAGTCTTTTTCTTGATATTCATGTCAAATAACCTTAAGCTTCTAAATATTTTTAACAATAATAAAGCTGCATACTCAAGATAAGGTGATTAGTATATCAATTATAATTGTTTGTTATCATCAAAATATTAATAAATATATCATTTGAAACCTTGGGGCCAACACGCTCTAGTAAGAAGTTTACAAGACTAGAAAGCATTCTGTAGCGACCCCCTCTCTTTCCTCCCAGGGGAGACGGGAGGGGAAAAAAAACTAAATACCAAAGTCAATGATTCAATAGAGGAAAATATAATGATAGTATCTTGATTATCCATGAATAGAATTCTAAATATGTCAACCAATCATCCAATAAAGGAATAAAAGAATTAAAGATAATAGAGAAAGAAAGAAAGGAATGAAACAAAGAGATAGAGGAGACGTATGAATGTATAAAGAAAGAATAGAGAAGAGAACCACGAGGGTTTCAATAGATGGCTTCCATTAGAATATGAAGAGTAATGTTATGTGATGCATGAAAGAAAGGTAGATAATGTATAAAATCTAAGATGATCATGACTAAATGGTTTGTGTAAGTATACCCTCCACTGCATTACTTGAACAATAGTATGTTTTAAAGCATGTTTTAAAGTTATATATGTTGTTATGATGAATATGTTTAAAGATGTTTTTGATGATTCTTCATGAGTATGATGTGAACTCTCTTGTTGTCATGAACCAACCAATGTTATGTATGTTTTCATGGTCAAATCCTTGACGAAGCATGTTCCAAGATAGGGACTATTTATGAATGAATGTTAAGGGTTTTGACTACTTGAGATTAACGTTATGCTACGGGCCCAAAAACATAAAAGTAATGTATGTGTATGAATGTATGTTTTGATGTGAAACTACTGTGGTTTACTTTCTAAGCATTATGCTTATATAGTTCTCGTGATGTAGGTGAGCTTCCAAGTAGGGATGTAGATGACTGAGAAAGAATGGTCCAAGGTCCCATGACGAGTCTAAGATACAATATTTATTCTAAGTATTTCTTTGATGTTATTAGAAACTAAGAATTGTTATTGAGGACATTTAGGGGATTTTCTAGCTTTTGTATAAGTGTTGTAATCTTAATATTTCCGCTGCTAATGATAAGATAATTTTCACATTAAGGTTGAGCTAAGATTTGATTATTTTTCGGCCCATCTTTATATGCATGAACAAACGATGCGTGACGCTCGTCTTCTTTCTTTACTCCCAGAGGAGGGGGGAGGGGGTTGCTACACATTCGATGTCTTACCCAAAAAATGGCGAGGACTAAAAAAAACATAAGGCGTAATCATTAGTTTACATACTTGTGACACATTAATTTTTCTAGTTGCTACTGCTACTGTTGAGAGAATATTTTCTAGTTATGAATATTGTGAAGAATTCATTATGTAATAGAATAGTTGATCTATAGATAAATGATAATTTAATTGCAAACATTAAGAAATATATATATTTTTCGCCACACTAGCAACAATGTTATTATGCAATGTTTTCAATGTATGAAAACTTCTGGGGAACAATTGTAATGTATTAAACTACGATCAATACCATTAAGTTAATGTTTCAAGGTTTTAAATATTTTTCAGGTTCTTAGCTTACAAAATATTGACATTCCCCGTACGGGTGAAAAGTTTACAACTCGAGGTCCACCGCCGCATAACGCACAAGAAATTAGAAATTTGTATCGCTTCAGAGTTGATATAGTTTATGCAGTCGTTGGTATGCAACTTCAGAGTTAAATAACCGTTGCAAGGATGTGAATTCAGAGTTCCTTTTTTGTGTACTTTGTTTATGTCTGAATGATTTGTTCTCTTCTCTTTACAAAGAAAAATCAATTGTCTTGGCGAGTGTTATTCAAAACATAATACACTAGAGTTCATGAAACTCGTTGATCAACTTGAAACTTATACTCTTGATGTGCGCTCTAGTAAGGACTTTATAGGACTAGATGGCATTAGACATCTTTCCCAAAAAGTGGTGGAAGACTAAAAAAACAAAAGCTCTACCCATTAGTTTATACGCTTGTAATATTTGATGCTAATTTTTCCAGTTGCTTTTGCTATTGCTATTGTTATTGTTGAGAGAAGTTTTTTTTATTATGAATATTGTGAAAAATCTACTACGTAAAACGTAATTGAATGTGTGATCAATGGATGAATGAGAATTTCGTTGTATATATAGAAAAATATATTTTTGATAACGCCAATAACTAGGCTATATGTAATGCTTTCAACGTATGAAAACTCGTATGGATCAACTGTATTAAATTTAATTAGCTACTAGTAGTACTAATAGTTGATGTTTTGAGATTTTTAATATTTTTCATGTTTTTAACTTGGGCACTCTTCCCTAAAAAGGGGAAAAAAAAACTTGTGCCCTGCTTAAAATAAAATAATGGCTCCGCCACTTGATTGTCAACCTCTATTTAAGTATCAACACATGAAGCATATGAAACGACGAGTCATTCTATATTTTTCGATTTTCTCTTATATAATTGAAGATTCTTTTGTTTAAATACAAAAAGTATTTTTTTAATAATCAGTACCTACCTGATCAAACTATAATCTAAGCGGTGCAAATTTCATTTGACGGCTTCAATGAATGTGCTTACCGGATCGGAAGAGTACCGGACTGGAAACCAACAAATTAGCCTTCAGTCAGGACCTTGATCAATTCGGCATAGGTAACATTTTTCCTTCCGAACATTATTTATACTCGTATAACGTTAAACTTGTATAAATATAACATTCAATGTTATTTGTGTTGGACTATTTTTATTAAATGTTATATATGAAAATTGAATGTTATACGGATGCATGAGTAATATTATATTTATGAACAAAAATGTTTAAGTGCCTGACTGAGGACTATTCCTCTATATATATGTGTTATAAATTCCTCTTTTCACATTCCTAGAAGAAATAGCGACGACTATAACTGTAACAAAGAAAAAAAAAAAAAAAAGAAAAGTTGGTACACATTGAGACTACTTCTAGGAAGGCGGTAGACATGTATAAATTTTGTCAAATGCCCAAACTAGAGTGGACCAAAAACTAAAGTGGAATAAAACAAAACAACAGACGGAAAAAGATCAGGCTGGGATACCCACTTTGAGCAAAGAGCACACCGACTATAATAATAGAGACATAGGTTATGAAAGAAGAAAGGAAAAAAAAGAAAAAAGAAAAAGAAAAAAAGCATTAATACAACTTGCTAATAATTAAGGTTATCTAATTAATTTGAAGCATTTTTTGTAAATCAGATCATTTTAAAATCATGTTTAATGAAAAAAATGGCAAATTAAATATCAATGCGATGGTTTATAATAATTGATGTGAACTGATATCGAGCTGTTTTTAAGACACAACAAGGAGGTAAGAAAGACTGGCCCCACGTCTGGGTTGGGTGAGTCTCCAATTTTGTGTTTTCTTAACCTACCAAATTAAGAATTTTGTTGTAAAATTAATAAGCTATATTGCATAAATATTCCACAAGTAGGAATTTGACAGTGGAATTCCCATATATTCCCGGTTTTGTTTTTTGCACTTTGTTCATACACCCATCTATGGTCAATGTCACATTATTGTCAAAGAAACAAAAAAAAAAAAAAAAAAAAAGAAGGAAACCCAGATAGTCATAATCTACACGGGCAGAGCCACTCACGAAATAGGGTGGATGGCCGCCCTCTATAACTTTTGTTTTCTTTTCAATTTGTATATGAAATTTAATAAAACTAGTGTTTTACTCTTCTTAAAATTATATTTAGCCCCACTTGAAATTTTATTTTTTCTCTCTTAAAATTCTCTATCTCGGTTATTTGTAACACCTTCTCCTCTTTTGGATAATTTTTTTAGCTCCGTCGTTGATGATGTACTTATCTAAAGTTTTCTTCTTACATATACATGCATCGACTATTTTCTATATATATATATATATATATATATGTTTACATATATAAGATGAACACAACAATGGGATGACATGTGCATGCAGCATATATCATGCTGCATGTAAATTCCTTGGGAGATGGAGTAGATAGAAAAGGGTGAAGCCATGTAAAGTGTTCAAATTGCATAAAGTTGGGTCCCACAAATTCACCTCCAAAGGAATATATTCATTTGGAGAATAATTCCCCATAACACAAAAAGATGCTTGAAATTCAAGCAAACATGGCCTTAACACTAAGCCACCTTACTTTTCCACTGATTTATGGCTATGAAAACATTATAATGAACTAAAAGTTAAGCCTCAACTTTGCTTGAATACATTATAAAGCCACAGCCATTGATATAATATTATAGTCTAAAGAGGAATCTCCAATTTTAAATGAAAATGCTTTAATATATATATATATATATTTATATGTATATAATTCAATTCCAATTTGGATATATATGTGCCAAAGTAAGAGCAACTAAAGATTTTGCATGCAAAGGCGGTGGGGGACAGGCAATTTCACAGCCCTAACCGTCTGGATTTCAATCTTTGATTCAAGTTAATTACAATTTAATCCGTCCACGTGGGAAGCAAACATAAGTTTAATATGAACAGTTAAGTGGGACCCGGTCAAACATCTTTGCAGTTAGTGGGACAAAAACATGCCTATGATACAGAATGTTTTTAAGTATTTTATAAGGCTAAAAAGGAATTTAAATATGGAACTGTAACATTATTAAATGACTTTGTGAGACTCGTAGAGTTCAAGATCTTTGCGAGAAGAATCTTCCCTTGATTGTCAAAGAAGGAAGCATTTATTCCCAAGTTAGATTTGGATGAATAGCAGGCATTTTTTACTTCTTCGTACCTTTTTTTAAATAAAGAAAAATATATGTTTGATACATGTTGACTTGAGCTTTATGAATTATAATTCTCTATTTTAAATATTTTTATATTGTTTCAAGCGAGAAATTTTATCAGTACTTATTGATTATAGGTTTTGGAGACTAAATGATGTGAAAATATATTTATATTTGTTAATTAATTACATGATATATATATATATATATGCATATATATTTTTTAAAACTGAGAGAAAAGAACTAGTATCAATATATCTCTTTACAAATTTGAACAAGAAAAATTACGCACTAGAAAACGCAAGCCTATACTAAGCCCTCCGATCTTAATCTTATCAATTAAGAGAAAATACAAAAAGTATCAATTACAACCCAATTTTGAGAAAAGAAAAACGAAAACATGAAACCTAATCAATAGTTGAAAAATAAAAATGACCCCACAACATAGGAGCTCAAGAATTTAAAAGACAGAAGAAACAAATTTCCAAATGAAGAACAACAGTAACGTCGGCTGTGAGAAAAAGATCTAATTCTGATAGTGGAAAGCCAAAATTCGAAAGCGTAATTTATATAAACTACTACTCTCTTTTAAAGAGAATTGTAACGAGAAAGAGGCAATTGCACAATGCATTAATAAAAAAAAGTAAATTTTAGACGATACAAGGAAAGAAAAAGTGGTCATGAAATTAGTACTTAAGATAATTGAGCTGAGCGATATAAATACAAGACGATATCCAAAAAGAATTGTTGCATGTCTCAAACAGCAGCAACAACTGGAACTATCCAAATATTGTTTACCAATGATATGTATTCTAAAAAGTCTTAGATACATTAATGGTTTTAATTATATATTTCTTTTCAGGGTCCCTTTCACTAATAGCGATAATTATCACATGCATATGCGTGGTCCAATCAAAATATACTATACTAAATATTAGTATGTCATATTACCAACAGCTTTATCAGTCTTTAATATTGTCTCTCTTCTTTTCTCTTTTCTACTAAGTGTTTTCTTTCAGACTCATAATAGCATTCTATTTTAATTTTCAATAAAGAAAAAAAAAAAAAAAAGAAACAAGAAAATCGTTCTGTAGGGTCATCTGGGAAAAAATATGACAAGGCCTTGACCAAATTTTTAGTTATTAGTTTGTAATGGTCTTCAAATATGGGATAGTAGAACTAACTGCATGGAGGACAGTCTTCAAATTCACAAAAGTTATGATAAGGGATATGTGAACTCCGAAAGCTTTAGAAGGAAGGTCCCCTACTCTCATCAAAAGCTTCACATAGCAATCCCCTTTATGCATTGATGTTTACTTCCTCATATATTAACAACCACAGACCCTAAAGCTAATGGTACCAAAATTTGTTGTCTTTCGGTGCTTTCACGACATCCTTAGTTGAAAATAACACATTGATTATCAGATGTGATGTTTTTTTTGAACTAACGAGAACGCACAACTAACATAAAGATAGCAAGTCAAATCTCAAATAGATTGGTACCCAACTTATTAATATAGGCCATTTGGTGCATGAGTTTAGGCTAATTCAAACCTTTGAGCCTATTCAAACTTATGTTTAGTAGAATAGTAACTGCGGTAATTCAAATCTTATGAGACTAGTTTAAACTAGCCCAACCATTTAAAATTTAAACTTTGTTCCCTCACAAAATTTTACATAGATTGAGTCATTTTCTACAACAAAAACTATTCTTATTTTTCTTTTTTTATAAAACACTGTTTTTAAAACACCACTTTTATTTTAAACCTTTACGTTTTAATATTAGTTTAAGATTATCGTTTAAATTATACAAGCTTAAAATTATCAGTTCAAATCATAAATTTCAAAACCTGCATGCCTAACGAATCCTAAATTATCTCACACTAGGCCTACAACTATTTATTAACATGAAGAAAGACAAATATAAAAAAGGAAAAGTTAGCAAAGCGCCTAAAATTTTAAAATAGAACCAATCCTAAAAAAGAAAATAAAAGTATAAAACAGGAAGCCACCCCAAAAAAATAGAGCCGAAGCTCTCATCTTGTTAATAGACTCCGGATATGCCTCTTGAAAATCCTCCTGCCAACCCGCGTTACTCGCTCCTTCTTTTCCCCTCCGTTTCCTATATTAAAATATTGGAAAATAAGTTAATTTAAGAAGATGCATTTGTGTATGGTGTCTTTTTAACCAAAAACAGTCACGACCCTACTAGTCACCACCAAGCCGGTACGCGATTGTCATCTCATGCTATTTACATTGGAAATTTTAAAAACGTTATCATCATTAATTACTTAAGGGAGAATGAGAGAAATGTTTAATTTTTTAAACCTTTTAAAGTAAATATTAGGTTTTGAAAATATTTGTAGTAAATGTAAGATTTACAATAATAACCAAGTATTTACTATGCAAACAAAAAATATTTATATTGTAAACAACGAGGTAAATATATTTTTTACACTATAAATCTATTTATTGTATAACTAAGAATTATTTACACTATAAACAAATGGGTAGAAAAATCATATATATCATAAATTTCATATTTACTACAAATATTCTCAAAACTTGATATTTGCTACAATTAGTTTTAAAAAGTGAAATTTTCTACAATTTCATAGCACTTTTAAATATTTATATCATATATGGAGTTCATTAAAAAAGCCGTTAAATATTGTTTCTTAAAACCATGAACGAAGGTTTAGCTTGCTTGCTTGTTCACTCTAATTTTTTTTTCTTTTTCTTTAATTTTCCTGCAGCACTAGGAATTTATTTATTATATAGAGAGAATTAGAAAAGGCAAAAATTTACTAATTATATGGAAACGTAGTAAAACAAAATTAGAATGTTATAAAAATAGAAAACTTTAAAACTATTAAAATAATTATTGTCCCAATATAAAATGTGAATGTCATTATACTGACTGAAATTTATCGTGAATTACTAAGAGTGTGTTTCGTAGCTCAAATCCTAATTTAAATCAGTTTGCTACAGTATTTTTTCTCATAAAAATTTAAATTTTTATTCAAATTCTTTATTCAAATTTATGAACCAAACGGACTCTAAGATTTATAGTTTCCAAAAATTTTTGCATAAATTACACTATAAACTTCCTGATATTGATATTTGTACCAATATTTACTAATATTTTTTTTTCAAAATTTTACCGAAATTGATATTACAATAGAAAGATATTTTGCTGGTGTTTGCATCTTGGCAGAAACACCCTACTCTAATATAAAAAATTTATATACGCGTGCTAAATGACTCCTATATCAAGAAACAAAATAATCCCTTCATAAAAATTTTCATGTCAAGCTTATATGATTGGAACCTTTTCATTGGTAATGACATAAAGGGTGTTCTAAAACATCATGGCTGATTGGTTAGGGTTCATAATAATTATACTAAAAAGGTGTCGTACTACACAATATATATATATATATATGTATGTTTGTATAAGCCATGCATATATATATTAGCGGCTACTGTACAAATAATATTATGCGTAATATTATGAAATGATGAACGTGAGGGCCAGCATATGGATGTATATGTGGTTGAGAAAAGAAGGATAAAGTATAGCCCATCATCATTGCTCAAGGGGTCTCGCTCATATCTTGTAATGCCAAAAGCTTCACATGCTAGAAGAATAAAAATTGCTTCTATAAAGGATGCACTCTTCTTTTGGTCATAACAAAACATACAATATTCTCTCTCATACGTACATACAAGATCACACACACACACACACACACACACACACACACACTTCTTTATTATAAGTTATAAGATTCTATGTATATGTATAAACTTAGAGTATTTCTATCCCAACGACGCATAATTAAATAAGAAATAAATTATATTAATATAGAATATATACTTTGTATAATCTTGATTGGTTATGCTGTAATTTGAGGATAGAAAGCACACACTCTAAACTTATAAGGTATTTTCATATCACCCAAATTCAATATATATATATATATATATATATATGTATATATATATTTTCTCTCTCTGACTAGAGAAGCCACATTCATTAAAAAAAAAAAAAACACATCAACAACAATAATAAAATGGAGTCCAATTATATGCATTCTAGTTAGGCGTATTTTAATGTAGATCAGGGGGAGAGAGAGAATATCTTTATGCAAAGGAAGGCCTGCGTGTTAGAATTTCTTTAAATCTCTCTCTTTCTCTCTGTGATCTTTAGTTTTATTAAAATAGTATCTTTAAAGAAATTTTCTTTTATGTAAGGCAAGGTTGTCCCTCAATCCTTCTTTTCTTGTACTTGAGAAACCAAAGCTCGCCGCTCTCTTCTTCAAAAACGCACCCTATTCTTCCCTATTTGCATCGCATTTGTTCTTGAATCTCTTCGTATTCCCTCCCCCAGAGAGGAAGAGAGAGAATGTTCCAACACAAGAAGCCATCAACTATGAATTCCCATGACCGTCCCATGTGTGTTCAAGGTGACTCTGGCCTTGTCCTCACAACTGACCCCAAGCCTCGCCTCCGATGGACCGTTGAACTTCACGAGCGCTTCGTCGACGCCGTCACTCAGCTTGGAGGACCTGATAGTACTAATTATACTCCTTTGAATCATCTTCTTCATCATCATTTATGATTTCCATTTTATTTCTAGACACATGACGATGATCAATATCATGTTTCTCATGAATTCTCCTGAATTCTTTTGTTTGCAGAGGCCACACCAAAGACAATCATGAGAGTTATGGGTGTGAAGGGGCTTACACTTTACCATCTCAAGAGCCACCTGCAGGTTTTAAAAGATGTTGAGAATTATTACTCTTTCTATTGTTGCACTTAATTTGGACATGAAAAGTTTCATAGTCCACTTGATAAATTATGTTCTCTCTGTCTGTTTTTTTTTTTTTTAAATTATTTTCCTTATGTATGTTTGTTACATCTTTTTCAACCTAAATAGAAATTCAGGCTAGGAAAGCAGCCTCACAAGGAATTCAATGATCAATCGATTAAGGATGGTATGAGAGGTGACTTTTCTTTCTAGGGTTCCTTGTATTACGTTTCTCTTTTCTTTAAACCATTTCTTTGCTATTACAATTTGTTATTCTAATATAGATGAATGAATTTGTTTCGTTTCTTTATTATTATTTTTCATCTTTGTTAACAGCATCAGCTCTGGAACTTCAACGAAATACCGCATCTTCTTCTGGGATGATTAGCCGCAGTATGAACGAGTACGTTTTTTGTTTCCTCCTATTCTTTTCCCGATCTTTTCCATAAATCAGATATATATGATTTTTCCATGCATGGATTTAAATTATTTTGTTTCATCATCATCAAATTCCTTTTAATATTATATATTATCTTTATTTAATCAAAGAAGTGCAATTGCCTAAGTTTTTCTTTTTCATTTTTTTTTCTTGGGTATTGGGGGGTTTGGATTTTCTTGTGGAATATATGTATGTGTGAAACTGTTATGTGTAGCAGTAACTCACACATGGTTGATGCGATTAGGATGCAAATGGAGGTGCAGAGAAGACTTCATGAACAATTGGAGGTAATATTACTATTGTATGGAAAAATTATATATATATTAACATGCAAAACTATATATGCAATGAAAAGAAAAGTTTTAAGTCTTTTATGGAAACTTTATTTTGTATTCCAAAACTTTTTGGCATATTTTTTCAGGTCCAGAAACACCTTCAGTTGAGAATTGAGGCTCAGGGAAAGTACATGCAAAGCATATTGGAGAAAGCTTGTCAAACTCTTGCAGGGGAAAACAGCATGGCTTCAGCTGGAAGCTACAAGGGCAGTATTGTAAATCATAGTGTTAATCCTCATGACATGGGAACTTTGAAAGATTTCACCTCTCCTCTTGGCTTTCCATCTTTTCAAGACCTTAACATCTATGGAGGTGATCAACTTGATCTTCAACACAATATGGATAGGCCATCTATGGATCATGGATTTTTGCCCAATAACGATAACATTTGTCTTGGAAAGAAGAGGCCTAGCCCTTATAGTGGTACTACAGGAAAGAGCCCTTTGATATGGTCCGACGATCTCCGGCTGCAAGACTTGGGAACGGCTGCATCTTGTCTCGGACCGTCTGATCATGACCCTTTTAAAGGTGATCAAATTCAGATCGCACCACCGTCGATTGAGAGAGGAACCGAGATCGATTCATTGTCTGACATTTATGAGACGAAGCCGGTCATCTCCGGTGATCATATGGGGGAGAAGAAGTATGACTCGGCAGGAGCCAAGCTTGAAAGGCCATCGCCAAGAAGAGTTCCTCTCGCTGGAGAGAGAATGAGCCCTATGATTCAAGGCAGAAATTCACCTTTTGGGTGAATTATTGCTTTACAACCATGGTTTAGATGTAAGTGTTATCATTCAGATATATTAATTAATTAAACTCTGAATTATGAGATCTAGGGTTTTGGTGATCATGAAGGTTATAATTAGTTATATATCCACATTGGGGTTTCTCCTCATGAGTGTATGATAAATGCCATGCATGGCAAACCCATAACGTTACATTTTCAAGTTAACATGACACTTGTGTTAATTTTATTGTGATCTTAATTTGTCACATTCCCAATTATTGATACGACTTATTCTTATGCATTTGATGTACATGCATAGGCAATTGATCATCTAAAGGTTTCCTTGACTACTTGGAGCTTTTTCTATGATGTAACTTGCCTCCAAATCTTTTTCTCTCAATAATTCTGCCCTTTTTTAAGTCTGTTTAAGGAAAAAAAAAAAAAAAAAGAAAATCTAGAGGTTAATCTTTTTTCCTTTTGGACGTGTGTGTTTGTATGTGCTTTTTCTTTGTTTCATGTTTTACATGAGACATTTTTTTCCGTTTAATTTCTATGATCATGAGTAAATGCAATAATGGTACACCATCCTAAAAACTTACGAGAACAAAACAAGAACATAAAACTAAGCGATATCTTCATAAAACATAGTAAGGTTCATGGAGATTAAAAGAATGATCAGAAAAATGAGTGAAGATTTGAATTATATTTCTTGCAGCTGTCTTAAACTTTTTAGTTGTCAAATTGTCAAGCCTACATAACAACAGCATGGAAAATTTGTCTCCCGTAGGCTTTGTTGAAAACAGATTCTTAAATATATTGAATTTATTCTGCATGTAAAGGGAGAAAAACAATATTAAAGTACTGCCATTGTTGTAAGAGTATACAATACTTTAGTGTACATGTAGGTCACGTTTCAGTCCTTTTTCAAAGCAGCTTGAACACCATTTTGAGATCTTATACTTCCTAAAAGCTTACTGGCAATCTTGGAAAAAAAATAAAAGTTGACAAGAAAAAAGAAAGGGAAAAAGAAAAGAAAAGAAAGGAGGCAACATGCGTGTTTTGAGTTTACTATGACATCTCTCTCTCTCTCTCTCTCTCTCTCTCTCTCTCTCTTGTTCGTGTTTTTTTTTTCTTTTTTTCTTTTTAACATGCATGGTCAATATGAGTTGTCTTCTTTTGGAGGTTATTCTTCCCAACTCGTTAAGCTTTTTCACTTACCTGCTTTCCTAAGTTAGTTGCTTCAAGTTAGTTATATGCTCTTATCATGCATTGAAAACACAATCATTAAAGATAAATTAAGAATATATATATATACACACACACACACACACGCATTAATGCAAACCAAAATCCTCTAAAGAAAATCCTATATAAAGCAAAAGATAAAACGTGCGAGGCAAGGGGCATAGAAAAGAAAGGAAAAAATTTCTTATAAACTATATATATGAAATCAGATCTTGATTTAGTTTCGAGTAACAAGGTCGTTAATTAAATCTATAATTGTATGAACTCCTTTAGCATGAACTAGCAACAACTAATTAATTTCTAAGGCTTATAAGAGAAACCGACCAAAAGTATCTATCTTTGGCTCTTTTTTCTTTCCCCTTTAGTACTTTCACATATGACATATATTCTCTAACGCCGAATTAAGAAGGACGACAAGATTACCATTCACGCCTTTCTTTTCTTCCTCTCTCTTTTTTTTTTTTGGTGGGTTAGTGTGTGGACGTACTCGAATGGTCAGGAGAAAAAATCTTAAGCTTTTCCTCCAAGTCTAGGAACATTACAACTTGACGGTAAAAATAGTATAGATATATAGTCGGTTTTGGACCTTCGCAATTCTACTTCCTTACACACACACATACAAGAGCCCACATTCATACAAAAAACATATATACTTAAAAATATATTATATATTAATTTTTTTTTTCATAAAAGGGAAGAGAAAATTGACATTCGGAAAACATTCCAACTTGCTAGCTAGCAGGAGTAATACTAATGACTAATGATTATATAGTAGTTGACACTTTCAATTGATGACCATATGTACTTTTAGTTAGTACATAATAACATCGTTCTATCCAAACAAAATTTGCCCTCCTCATTAATCCTATCAAATTGAGACACGTCTCTCTTTCTCAACTAGATTTGTGGAGAGGCTTCTCTTTGATGTTGAAAAAAGCGCGGTTGTGCCACTTACCTTTATTGGTTGCAGAGAAAATTTAGTCACTGCAAGTTGTCAAGAAAGCTCCTCTTCTCTAGACAAAGAGAGAGAAGAGAGAGAGAGAGATACACACAGATAAGAAGGGGAAAAAAAAGAAGCCAATAAATAAAGCCTAAAGGGATGGAAGAATACAACGCACTCCCACGCGTGCACATATCGAGGAAGCTTCTATCTTTACGAGCAAAAAGTTAAAGAGGGAATTCTCTTCTCACATTTAAAAGCTGATAATGATGATATATAATAATACGTAATGCATGGGATTGGATTTTCCTTTTCTTTTGTTCTAAAACACTTTACATGCGATTGTAGCTACATTTACACCGAATAATCCATATGATGAACGTAAAGTCTCGGTTGTTATTAGGAGTTATTCAAAGCCACATGCACATCTTCCCATGCATATGCAAATTATTTGCACTCCTATTTTTAATTCTACCATGCACTTTGGATTCTGTTTGCTTGTATATCTATTTGTTTTGTAAAGAATTTCCCAAACTCTTACAAAGAATACTCAAGAAGCTTCTTTTGTCCCCCCACCCAGTCTCTCTCTCTCTCTCTCTCTCTCTCTCTCTCTCTCTCTCTCTCTCTCTCTCTCTCTCTCACTGTTTGACCCAACTAAAACTTAGGAGTGCGACGATATTACTTGAAGCTTATCATATGGCTATGCATTTTGGAAGCCAATATTAAAGATAGAAGGAATATCACAAGTAGTTAATTAGCACTTACATTTTTGTCAATATGATCAGCGCGCCCATATATATGTGTGTGTGAATGTCAATTATAATTTAAATTGTTTTATTAGTTCGAGCTAAAAAGTTTTGATTTGAATTGATTTTGTAATAGTAAAAGTTTTAAAAATATTAAATTTCAATTCAAACACGGTGAACCAAAGGTCCAATTATCTTTACAAGATGCAATATAGTACTTTCCTATGGTAATTTGAGATTATTATTTTAATTTCATTAGTACAGACAAGACATTAGACGATGGTTAAAAACCATCTAAAAGTTAGACGATGGTCACGGAAACCGTCATCTAATCTAGAGTTGTAATAGCTTATGGATATTATACTACTGTTTGTAACCATCATCTAATGTCAACCTTGGTTGAATTTGGCACGAGCCGCGCACATTAGACGGCAATTTTAAGCAGAACTTGTTGTCTAAAGCAAATATTAGATGACGATTTTTACTTAAAACCATCGTCTAATGTTTGAATCTGGAAAAAAAAAAGATTGATGTTGTTTTAGTCATTTTTCCTATGGGTGGCACTATCCCATGGTTTTGTTTTTTGCCTCACATTCACTGATATTTTTGGTTACTATATTCCACACTTGAAAAATAAAAAACTACAATGAGTAAATATCTAAAACAACTATAAATTAAATGAAAAAGTTAGCAAATTAAACATACTATCTTAAGTTGTTCAATAAACTTTTACACTAATCATTGTTATTTGGAATTAAATGATACTTTAAATAAAAATACAATGTAGTTTGCATTACAACATTGAAGGAATGAAATACAACATAATAAAATAAAAATGCAATGTCTTATGATGGTTCAATAACAAAAATACAATAACATGTACATGATTACTTTTTCCTCTTACCTTTATAAGTATTATAAACACAAGTCCATTCAACTTCAAAACGGACTAAGTATGAATCGTCATCATCGAAAACATCAATCTCATTTGCCAATGGCAACCTCTACTAAAAGGTGTAATATAACTGCAGTCGCCGTTATCCTCATCCTCATTGTCATCACTAGTTACTTTTGGCTTAATTAGCACAACTAATGGCAACTCCAAATCTTTAAGATCAGTGATATAGAAGACTTGTTTAGCTTATGATGTCATGATGAACGGATTATTTTTGTAACCTAATCTTCTAAAGTCTACTACTATAACGCCATCATTATTAACCTTCACATAGTTATTGTCTGCCCACTTGTACTTAAAAGAGTTACGCGAAGTCTGCAATAGTTAAGTTCCTAAATGTCGTCAACATAACTATAGTAGGTCATCATGCCATAAACAGGATTCTTGTCTTTTGAAGAGGAAACACACATAAAATCGATACAAAGACTTTGCGAGTGTAAAAGGTATAACAATTTATTAGATACAAAGTATATCTCATGACCGTGAACGAGGCTCCTCTGACCAACTTAATCAAATCTTTTTAGATACTTTCACTTCGAGACTTACGATTCTTGTTATATATGTGTGTTTGTATCCACTCCAAAAGTGCGGTTATGCTCATCTTGTAACCATTTTTCATTCCTCTCTCTTTTGGGATTCACATATTTTATTTCTTTCATGTGGACTTCTATGAATGGTTTAATCACATGAGTATTGTACCAAATGTGAAGACATACCTACTCCCATTCCTTGTGAGAAACAGATGTAGAGTACCCATAGACATTGCTTTTGGCTTAATGCTAACTTGCCTAGCAAACTGATTACTTCAACATTGGTCAAGTATTCCAAGCAAAACTCCACACTTTTGTCAGGTATGTAATTCTCTACAATGTAACCATCCAGCCTATTTCGATTCTTGATATAACCCTTCAAAATCTTCACTATCTTTGAAAAGGGTACGCCCACCTTAAATACACCGGCCCACAAAACTTAACTTCATGTACTAAGTGCATTATTAAGGAAATCACAATGGCAAAAATCGATGGTGGAAAGTATTTCTCAAGCATGCACAATGTCTTCACCAACTTTGCTTGTATTGTATCTAGCTTTGTTAGATCTATCACCTTGAAGCATATGGAGTTGAAGAAGAAACAAAGATTGTAAGTGCATATCTCACCTCCGATGGAAGAATTCCATGCAATGCAAGCGGCAATAGTTGTTGCATCAAATTGTGACAATCATGTATCTTCATGCTAGTAAGCTTCAAGTCCTTCATTAATACCATGTTTTTGATGTTTAAAGAATACCCTTCTTGAACTTCGATTGAAGCAAGCCATTCACAAAACTTTTTCTTCTCTTATCTTGATAAAGTGTATTTTTTTGGAGACAAGTAAGTCCGAGTGCATCTTTTCTTAGGAGCCAAATAACCTTTTATATTCATTTTGATAAAATCCAACTGTGTATTGAGATTGTCCTTAGTTTTGCTAGGAATCTCAAGCAACGTACCCACTTTTGATTTACTAACATTCTTCTCAATGTGCATGACATCCAAACAGTGATGAGTGAAAAGAGTACTCTAGTATGGAAGTTGAAAGAAAATTGAATCTCTAATGAATAATAAATTCATGAACTTAATTATGAATTTTTTTAATGTAAACTTAATCATGAAATTGAGCGCTCATATTATTCAAGGCCCAAGTCAATTCTCAAGAGAATTATTTATGTAATGACTGAAAAAATTTCATTAACAAAACCTAATATTTAATTGGGTTTAATTAATGAATTTACTTTTAAAAATGTGATTTTTGTGTAAAAGTTGTAATTTTTGTAAAAATTAAGATAAAGTATGAATAAACGGCATTGATTTTATGTCTTATGGCAAATGTGATGCAATGTTGGGTATGGTAGAATATAGATTTTATGAGTTGAATTACTCAAAAATTTGTAAATAATACCCATAAAATGAATTTTATATCACAATTAATTGTAAAATTGTGGTACATACAAATGGATGATTAGAAAGTAAATAGGACATAGAGGTTATCCAAACCCTAACTTGGGGTAGAATGAAGGCCATAGCAGTATAAGAATACTGCTAAGTGAAAACGTAGTATACTGCTTAGTGAAAACGTAGATACGAAAAATGTCACGTTTGGCCTCTAAAAGTGAACGAAAAGTAAGTTAAATATTTTTATACAGTCTAAGGATAGAAAATACATTGATTTGACCATGAAAATATAAGAAAAATATTACGTGATGAAAAATTACACTGTGTGAATTTTGGGCCCAACAAAGTGGACACTCAACCAGATTTGATTGGGCCACCAAGGCTAGAAATGTGGCCCAATAACAGGAGGACACTTAAGGGGTAATCATCTGGGTGAGCATGAGTCACCAAATGGATAAGTGAGCATTTAAGGCTTAGTTATCACAAAATTTTTTCTCTTTCTTCTCCTCCCAAATTTGGCAGCCTTTGTTGAGAGCTTCAAAAAAAATTTCTCAACCTCAAACTTTGCAAAAATAGTCCCAAAACAATTTTTAGAAGCAAGCACAAGGATTTTCACAAGATTTAAGGTGAAATTCTAAACTTTTTAATGAGTTTTTAAAGGGTTTTTCATGGGTTGAAGAAAGAATATTAACCCATGCTATTTTTACATGAAAAGGAGGCTTAGAAGATAGTTCAAAAGGAATTTCAAGGCTAGAAACCAAAAGGAGGTTATTTTGGTAATTTTTGGCCTTTAAAGTTTTGAAATTTATGAATTTTATTTGGGATTTTTATTCTCTCAAACCCATATGAGTTTTTGAGCTTATGATTGATGGAATTTCATGTGAATGTGATGAATGACATGTTTGAATTGTGAAATTTTGATTTATGGTGCAAAACGGTAGTTTTTGCATAAAATATTATTTTTGCAATTTTAAGGTTAAATTTTGTAAAAATGAGGTTTGGGCATGAGAATGACCTGAGTTAGGCATGAAATGGTCTCTGCAGGGATAGATTTGAGATTTTAAAAAGGATTTTGGCAAAAACGTCCTAGGGACTAAATTGAAAGAAAACTTCTTTTCTCGGCAGATTTAAAAAATAGCCACAAACACCCTTGTACAGCAAGATTTTGAGAAAAGTTAAAACATAAAAGTTGTAGATCTCGATAAAACTATTAGGCATCACATATGGTTCGTCAAAAAACTCAACCGTTTGTGAGCTTTTGAATTTTCAAGAAAATGTTAAAAGTGAAAAAGTGTTAAAATGGCAAAAACGTCATTTTTCAAAATGATTTGAGATATGGTACTTCAAGCAAAAATGTTTCTTATGAAAAATAAGAAATTTTGGTGTAAAGAGAAAAATTTTAGCCCCAAGGCGCAAAATTGTCAAAATTTCGGTTTAGGGCTAAACCGTAAAGTTTTATGAGAAAGGGGCATAAGAGTGAAATGAAGTGTTACGAGCCATTAGGACATTATTCTTAGGTTAATAAGTGGCTATTGATGTTAAAATAATGAAATCGAGCTCGGATCGATCAGTAAGGCACGGAGGGCAAAATCATCATTTTTGCTCGAATAACCCGAGTAGCTCTAAAAAGGTCACAGATAGGAAAAGAAAGTGATTAGAAAGATTCACGCCCTTCGTAAGTGATGATAGGGTAGAACTAGAAAGAAATAAAGAAACCAGCAGTTGCAGAGTTGTGTATAGTTATACAGCTCGAATAATTAAGTAACGAATGTTTTATAATGAAACGTATTGGAATTGGCTAATAATTTTGTAATTGGCCAACAGGATCCTAGGAGTCTAGGAGAAAGAAGATCGAAGTTGATTTTGCAGTACTCAGAAGCAAGTAAGTACCCTTCCCACCTGCAGTATAAAATTGTAGGTGTAGAATATGTGTATACATATATTAGGGTATATATTACGATGTAAATTTGTTGTTGTTATGAAATGAATATCTAGAGGTATAGAATCGATACTTGTGTGTATACGTTAGAATACCTAAGTATATAACATGTTATGTATTGTTATGTACCTTATATTGTGTACCTATGCATACAATAATGAATACATGTATTTGTATGAAGTAGACACTTGTATGTACTCTGTTATGCATACGAACTTATATATCATGGATAACATGTGATTATCATTTCATACCTAGTACGACAACCATATTAAATGAATTGGTAAATATGTCACCAGAAGTTAAGAAAAGTTTCGTACTGATTCCCAAAGTAAGGGGGAGTTTAAAGGATAAAATATAGTCATGGTGTTACGTAGACCTAAATGATATTGCGCAATGGTACGAACACTTGGGTCTTAACGAAAGATAAGAAATGATGAAGATAAGGGAAGTTCAGAAGAAATCATAATCGAATCATGCATTCATTTGATTGTCCATGTGGGATTTATGGGACTTACTGGGCGTTAGCTCATTAAGTATTTCATGCTGTAGGTATTTCGACAAGAAGATCAGAATAAATTTTAAAGGTGAGCTGACAGACAGATGATGTATACAGGTTGGGTATGGAGTCCGCTGCTGTATATTTTCGCCGTATATATGTAATAAGTTGTTTTGAAATGGAATGTTTAAACCGAAAGAAATGTTGTAAAAGTAAGAATGATTATGTAAATATAAGTGTGTGAAAGTATTTTGGGAGCTACCAAAATTATTGCAAAGCAAAGTATTTATTTCAGTTTCAAAAAAAAAAAAAAATCCTAAATTTTTGCCCCTAAGTAAGTAAGAAAGAGTTTAATTACAACCAAAAAAGACGGGTTGTGACAGTTGGTATTAGAGTGGAAGTCTTGCCATCCTACTGCACACTGTCATTTGCTCCATTGCCATAGCTCAAGTAAGATTGTTTTATTTAAAGTATGAGAATGTTAGTATTGTCAAGTATGGTATTTTTATATTAATTGCGGTAATAAATATAGTATATGGTGGAGCCGCATCACAACCGTGACATGGAGGTCGATAGAAGAGCAAGTATTGCGTTTCAAGAGGCGATGCCACCATGTTACTATGGGAGTCGACTGCCTATGGTGCTGACCGAATGGCTTCATGCGGTTGCAGTGATTTTCGATGCTTGCCATACGCCACCGAATCTCCAAGTCCTGTTAGCTTCCGCATTGTTGCTTAGGGAAACACTAGTATGGTGGCTAAGGATTACACCTGACGAGCGACCAAGAAATTGGCAGGGTTTTAGAGGACAGATTCTACCCGAGTTCGCACCCGCACCCCCAGCAGATGCCATACACGTCCAAATGATTCTAATGCTGTGGGCAGCTTGGCGACATAGGTTGTACTTATGCATGGAACCAATCTGGGGAAGATATGTGCGTGAGCAGGTAGATAGCTACATTATGAGATTTCGTCGAACTATGATGCCGTTGATACCCCCAGAAATACCCTTACGATGTATTTGTGATCTTGTTTGGAGAGATCTACCCAATGCAGTTCAACAGCAGAAACAGTATCCAGGAAACTTTGTTAGCATCAACGACTTCCTCGTGGCAGTGTTACATGCAGTATAGAATGTGGTTGCACCTCTAGAAGGTCCCCTAGCGAATATGGAAGACGATGACGATGACGATGATGATGATGATGATGACGATGACAATGATGATTATAATGATGATGACATGGATGAAGAGCCTGAGATTATTCCTAAAGTCATAATTGCAAGTGATGATGAATCTACAGATTCGGATGAAGAAGAAGAAGAGGACCCCGAGGAGGATCCCGACCAAAGTGATATGTTAGGGGTCGAGTTCGACTAAAAAGAATTTATGAAGACTTTTGTGTAGTCTAATGTATATAGATGTATATGCATGTATGTTCGAGAAGTGGTATCCTTTTCGGCAATAGGTTATATGTAGTTGGAGGTGATAACTGCTCCTGGAAATGATATGAATAGTTTATGTATGATAGAAAGAAAGAAAGTATGTATGTTAGCTATGCATTTACTGTTATGAAGAATGTAAAAATGAAATGAAAAAAGGTTTATGAAATGAAATGTATGAAGGTTCATGAAATGAAATGTATGAAAGTAAATGCAATGAAATGAATGAAAGCAAGATATTGAGTTCTTGTGCTTATGTATAAAGCAATGAATTGAGTTCATATAATGATGTATGTTGCCTTTATTTGTGTTATCTAAATATATTCACTTATTGACTGGATACTATTAAGTTAATAGTATGCGCTAACATAGTAACAAAATTATACGATAGGTATATAACATTTATTATTGATGGCGTATACACCCGGAGGACCGATGAATCCAGATTTAATGGCCATGATTATGGAATTGGAACAGAAGCTCCAAGCTCAGGAGCGAGAAATGCAGGGTTTACGAGAACAGTTAGCTAACCAGAATCCGTACCACCAGTACGTATAGATACGCCACCCTCAATACCACCGCCACAGCAAGTAGATTGAGCAGTCCCTACTACTCCGGTAGGACCTACTACCAAATTTTATGAAAGATTTTAGAGGATGAAGGCTTTGAAATTTGATGGATCTACGGACCCATTAGAGGCCGACGACTAGCTTACTGGTATCGAAAAGATACTAAAATTTATGGGGCTTAGTGACCATGGGAAAGTCCTATGCACTTCGTTCTCTCTCACTAAAGATGCTAGGAGATGGTGGGAGTCTGTAGAACGTAGAAGAACTGTTGACGACATGTTATGGTCGAATTTCGTGGAAGAATTCGATAGTGCCTACTTTAATGTGAAAACCATGGCAGCCCAATAAGAAGAATTTAATAATTTTAAGCAAGGTAACCTGTCCGTAGCTAATGCTGTAAAGAGATTTAACCAGCTAGCACAGCTTTGTCCCGAGTTGGTACCTACTGATCAGGAACGAATCAGGCGACTGATGAGAATGTTCAGAATTGACATTGCCCTTATAGTTGATATTGGAGGGCAAGCTCCCAATGATGTGGAAGATTGCATTGAATAGGCAGCCAGAGCTGAGTTCAGAATTGCCCGTGATAAAGAGGAAAGAGCATGAATTTTCAAAGCTCAAAAGGAAGAGAAAGCCTTAGCTAAGCAAAGTCAAGTTGTCCAAGTGAAAGGACAAGGAAGTGCCTCAGGTCAAGGGCCGTCCCAAAACCTTCCAGTGGGACGCAGCCGTAATGTTAACATTAAAAGGAAATGGAACGTGAGTAGTCTAAGGAATCCAAAGGGTCAACCCCAAAAGAGGATTAACGATGGAGGAAACAACAAACCCCTTTGCAGTCAATGTGGGAAAAGACATGCAGGGGAATGCAAGGCAGGCTATATCTGCGGAAAGGAAGGGCATTATGCTAGAAATTATTTTTCTAATCCTCAAAGTCAGAACAGTCAGGCACAGCAAAGGCCTCAAGGAAATCAGTTTCATGCGGTCCAAGTTCAGGTCCAGATTGAAGGCCCCAATGTCAATCAAGGGCGATTAGAAGCTCTAGAACCGAGTGGGCAAATTTATGCCTACATGAAGATGGAAGAGGATGCAGGAACCTCATCGGTGGTGACAGGTCAGTTTTTTGTTGCCAACACTAATGCATATGTTTCATTTGATTCTGGAGCAACACATTCGTTTGCATTATTTAAGTTTGCGAAACAAATAGGAATTGAAGGAGATAGGATAGAGCAAACTTTTAGAGTTGCACTACCCTCTAGGGAGGTATTAAGTGCTAATTATTGGTTACGTCATGTACCGATAATAATTTATAGAAGGGAATTGTATATTGATTTGATAATAATCGATATACAAAATTATGATGTCATCCTAGGAATGGATTTCCTAGGAAAATACATGGCCAAGATTAATTATCGACACCACAAGGTTATGTTTCGACCTTCTGGAAGTGAAAAGTTCGTGTATTCTGGGAAGATTCCCAAAACTCCTAAGGCAATGATTCCAGTATTGAAGGCAAGGAAGATGCTGGAAAGTGGATGCACCGGTTATTTAGTGAATTTGAAAAGGAAGGATCAAGAGGCTCAGTTAGGACCAGAAAAGGTCCCCATTGTAAAGGAATTCATTGATGTGTTTCCCGACGAGTTGCCAAGTCTGCCACCGGAGTGGGAGATTTCATTTGAGATCAACTTGATGCCAGGCACAGCCTCAATTTTGAAGGCGCCGTATCGAATGGCTCTGGGGGAACTCAAGGAACTTCAAGCGCAACTAAAAGAATTATTAGATAAGGGGTTCATCCGACCAAGTCATTCCCCATGGGGGTGCTTGTTCTATTTGTCAAAAAGAAGGATGGAACGTTACGTATGTGTGTTGATTATCGAGAACTAAACAAGGTCACGATCAAGAACAAGTATCCTCTCCCAATGATCGATGATTTGTTTGATCAACTAAAAGGAGCGTCCGTATTCTCAAAGATTGACCTACGTTCAGGATATCATCAACTTCGAGTCAAAGAAGAAGATATACCGAAGACGGCGTTCCAAACATGTTATGGGCATTACGAGTTCTGCGTCATGCCATTTGGACTGACCAACGCCCCGGTAGCCTTCATGGATCTCATGAACCAGATTTTCAAGAAATATCTTAATAAGTTCGTTATCGTTTTCATCGATGATATTCTCATATATTCAAGAATGCCAGAGGAACATGAGGAACACTTGAGGATTGCGTTGCAATTGTTGAGAGAGCATCAACTATACACCAAATTCTCAAAATGTGAGTTTTGGTTGGAGAATGTTCATTTTCTTGGACACATGGTGACACGAGATGGAATATCAGTCAATCCTTCCAAAGTGAAAGCGGTGAATAAGTGGCCTACATCGAAAAGCGTAACCGAAATCAAAAGTTTCCTCGGTTTAGCAGGCTACTATTGACGTTTTGTAGAAGGATTTTCCCGACTTGTAGCACCACCCACTGCACTTACACGGAAAGCAGCAAAGTATGAATTGACTAAGAAGTGTGAAGAAAGTTTCAAAGAGTTAAAAAGGCGACTTACAAGGGCACCACTGCTGACAATACTTGATCCAAACTTGGGAAATTTTGTGATCTACAACGATGCATAAAAAACGGGACTGGGAGCCGTATTGATGCAAAATGGAAAGGTGATTGTATATGCATCCCGACAACTAAAGGATCATGAAAGGAATTATCCGACACATGACTTAGAGTTAGCGGCAGTTGTATTTGCGTTGAAGATATGGCGTCACTACCTATATGGAGCTACGTGTGAAATTTATACGGACCATCAGAGTCTGAAGTATATCTTCACGCAAAAGGAACTCAACATGAGGCAACGAAGGTGGCTAGAATTAGTCAAAGACTATGACTGTGAAATCTTGTATCACCCGGGAAAGGCTAACCGAGTAGCCGATGCCCTCAATCGTAGAAATGTCTTCGCTTGTGATGATGCAATTAATGCCAAGACCTCTTCAGAAGGACTTAATGGGAGCAAGAATAGGGCTAGTCACTGGAGGATTAGACAATTTGTCTTTTCGACCCACTATCTTGGAAAACTTAAAGGAGTGACAAGAAGCAGATCCGTCGCTACTCAAAGCCCGGAATGAGGTTCTTAAGGACCAAGAAACAAAATTTAGCATCTTGAAAGATGGTATCCTCTGTTATAAGGGCATAGTCTGCATTCCCAATGATGAAGGGTTAAAGAAGCAAGTATTGGAAGAAGCACATGAAGCACCATACGTGGCTCATCCAGGAGTCACTAAGATGTACCAAGATTTAAAGGAGCATTATTGGTGGCACGAAATGAAGAACAACATCGTACAGTTTGTCGCTAAATGCCTTACATGCCAAAAGGTGAAAGCCGAGCATCAACGACAGGCTAGTGAATTACAAAAGATCAAAATTTTAGAATGAAAATAGGACCAGATAACTATGGATCTGGTAACTGGACAACTTAGAACCACAGGTGGACACGACGCTATATGGGTAATCATTGATAGATTGACGAAATCAGCTCACTTCTTACCCATCAAACTTAGCAGTTCTATGGAAAGACTAGTTGAATTATATGTAGCCCAGATAGTTAGATATCATGGAGTCCCAAAATCCATCATTTCTGATCGAGATGATCGGTTTACTTCTAAATTCTAGAGGAACGTTCACCAAGCAATGGGAATGAAGCTGACTTTTAGCACAGCTTTTCACCCTCAAATAGATGGTCAATCTAAAAGGACCATTCAAACTCTAGAAGATATGTTGAGAGCCTGTGGGCTAGATTTCCAAGGAGGATGGGACAAAAAGCTTCCGTTGATCAAATTCGCCTACAATAACAGTTATCAAGCTTCCATAGGAATGACTTCTTATGAAGCTCTTTACGGAAGAAAATGTAGATTGCCACTGCATTGGTATGAAACAGGAGAAAAGATGTTATCGACTACAGATTTCATGCAAAGGATGACGAAGGATGTGAAATTAATCCGTCAATGAATGGAAACTACCTTTAGTCATTAGAAAAGTTACGTAGATCGACGACGAAGACCCCTGGAATTCCAAGTAGGGGATTTGGTCTTCTTAAAGGTAACACCAATGAAAGGAGTGATTAGATTTGGAAAGAAAGGAAAGCTTGGCCCAAGATACATTGGACCATTTGAAATCTTAGAACGGGTAGGCAATGTAGCTTATAAGTTGGCATTACCCTCTAATCTAGCATCGGTACACAACGTATTCCATGTGTCCATGCTAAAGAAGTATGTGCCGAATCCTTCGCATGTTCTGCAGTCGGAGGAAATTGACGTGCAGGAGAACCTGTCTTACGAAGAGAAACCGGTTCAAATACTGGCACGAGAAGAAAAAGAGTTAAGGAACAAGAAGATACTTCTCGTCAAAGTCTTATGGTACAACCAGCAAGTAGAAGAGGCAACATGTGAACGAGAGGATGAAATGAGGAAAAGCTACCCCGAATTGTTTTGATTTTCGAGGATGAAAATTCTTAAGGGGAGTAGATTGTAATGACCGAGAAAATTTCATTAATAAAACCTAATATTTAATTGGGTTTAATTAATGAATTTACTTTGAAAAATGTGATTTTTGTGTAAAAGTTGTAATTTTGTAAAAATTACTTTAAAGTATGAATAAACGGCATTGATTTCATGTTTTATGGCAAATATGATGCAATGTTGGGTATGGTAGAATACATATTTTATAAGTTGAATTACTCAGAAATTTGTAAATAATACCCATAAAATGAATTTTATATCACAATTAATTGTAAAATTGTAGTATAAACGAATGGATGATTATAATGTAAATAGGATACAGAGGTTGTTGAAACCCTAACTTGGGGTAGAATGGAGGCCAGAGCAGTATAAGAATACTGCTAAGTGAAAACGTAGATACAAAAAAATGTCGCGTTTGGCCTCCAAAAGTGAACGAAAAGTAAGTTAAATATTTTTATATAGTCTAAGGATAGACAATACATTGATTTGACCACGACAGTATAAGAAAAATATTGCATGATGAAAAATTACATTGTGTGAATTTTGGGCCGAACAAAGTAGACACTCAACTGGATTTGATTGGGCCACCAAGGCTAGAAATGTGGCCCAATAACATGAGGACACTTAAGGGGTAATCAAAGTCACCAAATGGATAAGTGAGCATTTAAGGCTTAGTTATCACAAAATTTTTTCTCTTTCTTCTCCTCCCAAATTCGGCAGCCATTGTTGAGAGCTTCAAAAAAAATTTCTCAACCTCAAACTTTGCAAAAATAACCCCAAAACAATTTTTAGAAGCACGCACAAGGATTTTCACAAGATTTAAAGTGAAATTCTAAACTTTTAATGAGTTTTTAAAGGGTTTTTCATGGGTTGAAGAAAGAATATTAACCCATGCTATTTTTGCATGAAAAGGAGGCTTAAAAGGACCTCAAAAGGAATTTCAAGGCTAGAAACCAAAATGAGGTTATTTTGGTAAGTTTTGGCCTTTAAAGTTTTGAAATTTATGAATTTTATTTGGGATTTTTATTCTCTCAAACCCATATGAGTTTTTGAGCTTATGATTGATGGAATTTCATGTGAATGTGATGAATGACATGTTTGAATTGTGAAATTTTGATTTATGGTGCAAAATGATAGTTTTTGCATAAAATGTTGTTTTTGCATAAAATGTTATTTTTGCAATTCTAAGGTTAAATTTTGTAAAAATGAGGTTTGAGCATGAGAATAACCTGAGCTAGGCATGGAATGGTATCTGCAGGGGTAGATTTGAAATTTTGAAAAGGATTTTGACAAAATCGTCCTAGGGACTAAATTGAAAGAAAACTTCTTTTCTCGGTAGATTTGAAAAATAGCTGAAAACACCCTTGTATAGCAAGATTTGGAGAAAATTTAAAACATAAAAGTTGTAGATCTCGATGAACTGTTAGGAATCATGCACGATTCGTCGAAAAACTCAACCCTTTGTGAGTTTTGAATTTTCAAGAAAATGTTAAAAGTAAAAAAGTGTTAAAATGGCAAAAACTACATTTTTCAAACTGATTTGAGGTATTGTACTTCAAGCAAAAATGTTTCTTATGAAAAATAGGAAATTTTGGTGTAAATAGAAAAATTTTAGCCCCAAGGGGTAAAATTGTCAAAATTTTCGGTTTAGGGCTAAACCGTAAAGTTTTATGAAAAAGGGGCATAAGAGTGAAACAAAGTGTTACGAGCCATTAGGACATTATTCTTAGGTTAATAAGCGGCTATTGATGTTAAAAGAACAAAATCGAGCTCGGATCAGTCAGTAAAGCATGGAGGGCAAAATCGTCATTTTTTCCCAAATAACCTGAGTAGCTCTAAAAAGGTCACTGAGAGGAAAAGAAAGTGATTAGAAAGATTCATGCCCTTCATAAGTGATGATATGGTAGAACTAGAAAGAAATAAGGAAACCAGTAGTTGCATAGTTGTGTATAGTTATACAACTTGAATAATTAAGTAACGAATGTTTTGTAATGAAATGTATTGGAATTAGCTAATAGTTTTGTAATTGGTCAACAGGATCCTAGGAGTATAGGAGAAAGAAGATCGAAGTTGATTTTGCAGTGCTCATAAGCAAGTAAGTACCCTTCCCACCTATAGTATGAAATTGTAGGTGTAGAATACGTGTATACGTATATTAGGGTATATATATTACGATGCAAATTTATATGTTGTTATGAAATGAATATCTAGAGGTATAGAATCGATACCTGTGTATATACGATTAGAATACCTAAGTATATAACATGTTATGTATTATTATGTACCTTATATTGTGTACCTATGTGTACAATAATGAATACATGTATGTGTATGAAGTAGACACTTGTATGT
>CAMOHE010042986.1:76968-134109 GCA_946598075.1 Artocarpus hirsutus
GAACTTATATATTATGGATAACATGTGATTATCATTTCATGCCTGGTATGACAACCATATTAAATGAATTGGTAAATATGTCACTAGAAGTTAAGAAAAGTGTCGTACCGACTCCCAAAGTAAGGGGGAGTTTAAAGGATAAAATATGGTTACAGTGTTACATAAACCTAAATGATATTGCGCAATGGTACGAACACTTGGGCCCTAACGAAAGATAAGAAATGATGAAGATAAGAAAAGTTCAGAAGAAAGCATAATCGAATCATGTATTCATTTAATTGTCCATGTGGGATTTATGGGACTTACTGGGCGTTAGCTTATTAAGTATTTTATGCTGTAGGTATTCCGATGAGAAGGTCAAAATAAATTTTAACGATGAGCTAGCGGACGGATGATGTGTGCAGGTTGGGTATGAAGTCCGCTACTGTATGTTTTCGCTGTATATATGTAATAAGTTGTTTTTGAAATGGAATGTTTAAAAAAAAAGAAATGTTGTAAAAGTAAGAATGATTATGTAAATATAAGTGTGTGAAAGTATTTTGGGAGTTACCAAAATTATTGCAAAGCAAAGTATTTATTTCAGTTTCAAAAAAAAAAAAAATCCTAAAATTTTGCTCCGAAGTTAGTAAGAAATAGTTTAATCACAGCCTGAAAAGACAGGTTGTGGCAATTTATCTACTTCTTGTTAAAGAAGGAATGGATTTCATCTTGTAATATTAACATTCCCAACTACTTACTTCACTATGCCTTCAAGATACAAGAGATAGGATTAGATATTTAAATCCACACTGAGTAAATCAAAAAACATAATTTCATAAATAGGAGTTTACTATTAACTTAGGATTAAGATTATTGATATATGACTTTCAGTCGATGTGATTAGAACTTGTTATATTCTAACAAAAAGTATGTAGTTATTCATATCATATCATGTCTCTATTGTGAATCCACAAGTATACGGATTGTACAAGTAATAAAGTGATTTAAAGTCTAGATGTCGATTCCACGGGGATTGGGTTTAGTTTACCTTAATTATCGAAATTGATTGGCTTTACGATTATTTGGACAACCAAAATTAAATAAAAATCAAACTAAAATGAAAGTAAAAGGGAATGGATATTAGAAACTTCATTGAAAATAAAAATAATGGAAGTAAAAATGAAATAACGAAGACAATCAACAAAAAATACTAGAGCATCGATTTTACCATAATCAATATGTATTTTTTATTGATAAGTGAAGCTCATGATTAATTTGTCAAGAACTTCTTAATTAACCCAATTACCTCTATCAAGGATCAAATTGGATAATGTTGTCAAAAATCCAATTCTAATATCTCTATCTAGAATCAAGCAATTAAACACTTATTAAGCTCTAATTCTCCAAATGACTACATGGGGATTGTAAACACTCATTAAGTATTTAAATGCGTTTCCCATGATTCATACATGGAATTTTTCTCTCTTGAGCATTAAACCCCATATACTAAAATTGTGTAATCTATTAGCTAAATAAATTAGAAGCATTAAGTATGAGAAGAGACACATCAACCATGAAAATACACCAAAAGTAAATTCACACTTCATAACAAGGCGAAATCAAAGCTTTAGAAAAAAAAAAATTATCCCATAACTAAAATCAACCAAACAAACATCAAGAGTTTATCACTTACAGGACACAAAATTACAAAGAAGAGAGTGAGAATGAAAAAATCATTTTAGATTGTCATAAGCTCCAAGATTTTCCTCTTCTTCTCCTCCCACGATTCTTGGTCTCCAAAAGCACTCTCTTGATGATTTATTAAAAGTAAAACCTAATTCTAAAAGTAGAAATTAAAATCCTAAACTAGAACAAAACAAATAAATATTTTTCTTTTCTTTTTTTCATGTTCTTCCTTGGAATGAGCTCTAAATCCCCTTGGAAAAATATGCCTCCTTCTCCCAAATGAAATGTGTGCCTCCTTCTCCCAAATTTGAGGCTTCCCTAAATTCTATCAGCTCTAGGGTTTTAAGGTGGTAAGGCATCATTTTGGCATCAATTTTTGATAGCCAGATTGAAGTTTAGGCCAAAATTGGCCGTTCGAATAGACATCAACATAATGAGGGGCAGTAAGGGGCTTTAGGCACGTGGCCGTGCACAAGCTTGCTAGCAAGTGTGCAGGCTGTGCTGGTGCATGGCCAATTTTGCCTAGGTGAGCACAACATGCATGCTGTAGCCTACATGACTGGCTAGCACACAGGCCCCCTTGGGGCCTCCTGATGGCCTCCTTTGGCTGCACAAGGCTAAGCAAGCGGACCTCATTGCACTTGAAAATTGTGTTTTAACTTCAATTTTGATGCTATTTTTTCATTAAACTCTAATTTATTAGTTCCCTACAAAATAACACCATACCACCAAAATAGACAAATGCTTGAGGATTTTCACAATATTTAAGCTTAAGAAATAATTGATATGTGAGTAAAATACTCACTCATCAGTCTTGGTATTATATAATCTCATTATGTATAATACACTGATTTAATGACACACTACATTAACGATTTAGATAAGACTGTTTTCTTCAGAATGGAAATAACTTGCACTGGTAACATTCGATTAATGATTCCAAACTTAAATTGAATAATTAATTATATATTACTGACTATTTTAATTATCATACTTAAATATTATCCTCTTCTATCTAATAATTAGGTACGATATTTAAGGTTACATAGACAATTATGAAATTTTAATGATATTCATAAAATATTAAAAAAATACATGCACATAATATAATGAAAAAATTCATTTTATTTATTTATTTATAAATATATCCTTTACAAAATATCACATACTTTAAGAGCATCTATCCTAACAAAAAAGTCATTTCCTAGATCACCTTTTGCTTTGCAAGTTAACATCACTGATAATTTGATGGGTTAGTTAAAGAAACCCAAAAGTTTTTCTTTACTGCTAGAGGGCGAATAGGTTTACACATGAATGTAAGAGAAATTTTGAGATATGTTAGAAAAAAAACCTCTCATTCAGATTTTTGCCAAGAATATTAGAGTCTTGAATTTGTGGTACACAAATAGACTAGTCTAAAACATTGAATAAATTTGAAAAACAAATTAGAAGCTGTGTCATCATTTGAAAAACATAGAAACACTGTGGCAATGCCACCTAATATTCCGTAGATGCTCATAGTTTAGCCTAGATTTCTTATGCTAGCTACTAAATGAGGAGGAAATTAGGTTGGATAGAGGGGTGGCTATTATTTTTTACTAGTTTTTCATGAGTTAATAAACTAATATACATTACTTTAATTAAACTACTAAGTAAATTACCGAATATTTGAATCAATGGCTTTCTCTTACTAGTTCATTTTTAAACCACAGATTTTAAAATTAATTAGGGTAACGTGGATTTAAAGAAAAGTATTGGTGATTTTTGAGTAAATTAGTGGTTTAAAAGAGACAAAAGAAGAAATTTGCGAAGTCCATCACCAATTGAGGAATTTATAGAAGGTGGTCTTGATTATCTTAGAATGGTAAGTTAAAAACTTTGTTATACAAATGCATTTCTGAATACCAACCGTATAGAGGTGGGATTGAACAAACTCACCGTTCAATCACAAAAGGCCCAGGGAACAACATATAAAACTTTTCCATGTCCCACTTAAACTAGGAAGGTAGTATCGGGCCCGGGTGCCTGTGCTTGAATTCGGCTTTTGGACGCATGAACTTAAATAAGTAGCCAAAATAAAAATAAACAACAGAAATAGTTGTAAATAACATTTTTATAAAACTATTTGCAAGTAGATACTAGGTTTTAAAAATATTTCTAGTATATAAAAAATATATCAGGTATATAGAAAATTTACTGGGGACAAATCTATTTAGTACAAGCACAAAAATGATTTATTGAATAAATTTTCTATTTTCTGTTATTTACTTAAAATATTTTAAAACCTGCTATTTGTATCGATTATATAATGTAAAAATTCTACTTACGCAAATCTCCTATAAAATAGTTGAAATGGAAAAAAAAAAAGAAGGGAAAAGCTTGAAATTCAAGAATGCGAAGGCAGTGAAGGAAAATTGATGAAAATAATTTCTGGGAGGAAAAATGAAGGGGGAGAGTGAGGGTGCACTTTTGTTTTTCTTTTTGTTTTGTATATTTTTTGAATTGTTAACTGCTACACATGTAACCTTTTTGATGTGACCTCTTTTAAGCACCTAGCAACCAGAAAATGATAATATAAAGTGGTACAGAAATTGAGACTAGAATTGGTGTACTTATTCATACATGGAAGTAGGAGTACCTCTAGTAGCGTTTCGCAAACACTGACTTGTTATTAATCTTGTAAGAAGCCTCTCTAAAGGCAATGTCAAATGGTCCCTTAACCTGGTTCTAACACAAACTATTATTTTGTTATATAACAAAAATTTTACTCCTTCTTTTCCCTCAAATCAAATCAAGTACGAGGGAAATAATATATCCATTTATAGTGTACTTTTTTTATCGAGATATTACTTTTGAATAAATTTATGGATCGAAAATGAGGTCCATTAATTTCTTTTTAATTTGTGAGAGTAAGAATACATACGCATACATTACCATGTAACGCAAATTATTAATTGAAGAAAATTGTTTTATAAAATTTGTATTGACATATGTTATTAGCAAATAATTTTTACCAATTGAAGAATGGTTTTCTTTTTATGAAAAAAAAAACATGTTAAAAGGTCTTGTTAATTACTTTTGCCCATGATTAACTTGAAAATTTTATAGCGTTGATGAATCCAAGCTTTTTTTGTTATTATTTTCTTTTCCATGTCCTTTAGGTTTTTCTTTTCCTTTTTTTTTTTTTTTTTGCAGGCCACTTGAATTCAAAAAAATAGTTTTACTTTGGGTCCTCGTACGGGCCACTTACATGCAAAATTTCTAAACTTGTATGCTTATGTTGCTGAGAAGTTCCTCGTTTGTGTTTGAGACTGAAATTGGGGCCTGGTGACGAATGGAATGATGGCTTATGCACTTATATATACTATCATCCCACGGTACTAAAATTGTTTATTCCACGATGGTGGCATGAAACTTTTCCACGACGACAAGCTGTTTTTGGAGGTGTAGGTTGTGTGTTCGCGTTTTGGTTTTGTTTCGTGAGCTAAAGGGGAGATTTTAAGAACATTTTGTATGACGGTTTTTTCAAAAACTGCCGTAAAAGATGGTAAAAAAAATTAAATTTTACGCAATGATCTTTACAAAAAGTCGCGGGCATGTAAAGTGTAATGTTCCCCAATGGTATTTCAAGAAATTATCGTGAAGTTCTCTCAAAATAAAAAGAAAATGAAATATTAAAAACCATAGTCGTATTGACGTGCAACAATGGTACAACGGTTTTGAAAACCGTTGTGGAAACTCTAGACACGATGGTTTTCACGTTTTTTTGTTTATGACGTGTTTTTTTTACCCTTCTAACATGATGGTTTTCAAAAAAATCATCGTTAAATAGGTGTTATGTAAAGCACAATCTCTAGTAGTACCACCTTTCCATTAATCCTCGTAACACTAAGCCTAGTCACAAGACAAGATATTTTTGTTAGCATGTCATCAATTATAAGAACTTAACAATAGAGGTAAGGGCATTTTAAAAGAGAGAAAGATTTATTTCTTATAGAGCTTTATTTGTTTCCTTGTGGAACCATATTAACGCTAATCGAAAAGATTACATATTAGGAAAAAAGAAAAAAAAAAAAGCCCTCCTTGTTCTAATGAATGGCTTTAAATTGTTTATTTACGGTGCCGATCTCTTTGTTCAATCACTTATCTTGGTATATCTCTAAGAGTGTGTTCATATAGAGGGAGAGATTGAAGGAGGGAGACCAGTAGAAGAAGAGAGATGGAGGAGGGATCCAACCCCTTATTTGCTTAGAGGGAAGAGAGGAAAAGAGAGATGGAGGGATGACCTCTCCCTTTAAGCCCACACGCATAAACTAGTCTGTTACGTCCTGGAATACTAGAGGTGATGTGGTAGGTTAATTAAGTTAATTAAATAGAAATTTAAATTAAACACAGGTTAAAGAGGTTGATTAGTTATGAAAAATGTGAAATTTAAAATCTTTTTAAAACCAATGATAAAAATAATAAATTCAACAAATAAAAATAACAAAGTGATTATTGAGAAAGATAAAATAAAATAGGGAAATAGGAGAGAGAGACGAGTTAGGTCCCACTAGCCCACAACTTATGCACATACATATAGTAGTGACAATATTAAATTACAATCATAGTCCAAAATAAAAGTAAAAGTTAAAGTTATATATGCCTTGTTTTCTTTATGATCCAAAACACCTACTTGGTTCTTCTATTTCTCGCTGGTCTGATTAACGGACTCTTTTTCGATCCTAAGTTGAAATCCACCTAGTGGGGAAAGATTTTAAAACAAATAAAAGGTGAGCGAAAGGCTCAATAGGACTATATTTTAAAACATTTGATTTCAAAGTAAAATTTTGTTATTTAGGAAGTTATTTAGAAAATAGATTTAAATAAATGAATAGATAAAATTCAATGAAGTTAATCTTACCAAAAACCATTCATTGGTCGACCAGAAAGAATATCATTTTCTTTTCCTGGGCAAACCATATATGTAACAACACCATAGTGGCTTAGCTGGGTTTCAGGAACTGCCCCCAAGGTTGCACTCTACACAACTTGATCTCTGATATGGCATCATGCCCATGTATATATATCTTTCTATAATTATTAAAACCTCTATTTACCAAAGATACTCATTTACATTCATTATGAGGTTTATTATGAAAACCACTTTAATTCTACTGTTATGAAATCAGTCAATAAAAAATCCCTTTTCAACTGATTATTGAAAACATATTTGTTGCCAAAACATTTAAAACTGGCTACCAAGGAAGGGGTTAAAGTCCTACCTCAATACTCATGCTAGTGTCGCACACCGTAATTCGGGTCGGCCACACGTTAGCTCCGCTGAACCACGAACAACCTTAAACGTACAATAACTATGTCTATCAGTATCTAGCTTGAGGTATCCTATGTTACTAAACTACCTCATGGTGTTCTAGTGCGCTATTTAAGTTTATAAATTCATATTGTATCGTTAAAATCTAAATCAGGGTTTAAAATAGTAAAAACGGGTGAAAAATAATAAAATTTCATTATGCCCGGTTGGCCTACCGGTCACCTTGGTTCGGCCGACTGAACTGTACAATTCGATCTGTCGAAAAACTTGGTCCAGTCGGCCGAACATTTTTAGGTTCGGCCTGCTAGTTGTATGAATTCGGCATGTTGAACTCATGAATCCAATCTGCTAAACACAAAGTTCGGCCTGTCGAACTGAAAAATTCTAGAATTTTCCAAGCACGGGTTCTCAGCCTCCCAAGCCCAAATCTTCATTTCAACCTGTTTTTCTCAGTTTTGAAGCATGAAAATCATTCATAGATGGTGGAAAAACAATATAAAACATTTTGAACTAATTTAAACAAGATTTGGACAAAGATTTTGAAAAATTCTAAAAATAGAGAAAAATAGAACATTATGATTCAAATCTGTTTTTGATCAAACAAAGCTCAGATTCTAGTTATTCTAAATTCCTTTAACCTAGATTAAAGGCTTTCTAAGCTTAGAAAAGCTTAGATTTCAAAATACTAAGAAATTTGAAAATTTGAAAAAGTTTTAAAAATTTAAAAACTAACCTTGGATTAAGCTTTAAATCATGTTCTTGGTTGCTCAATTACGTTCCCGAGCCTCTAATCCATTGATCCAAAGCTTGGGTTTGAATTTTTGGTTCAAAATTTTTTTGAGAGAAATTGAGAGAGAAAGAGAAACAAAGGGAGAGAGTGAGAGAACGTGAGAGAGAGTGGAAGAGAGAGAATGAGAAGAGAGTGAGGAAGAAGGAGAGAGGAAGGGCCTAAATAAAAGAGTAATGGGTGGTTTTACTGTGCAAAAACTGTGTGCCGCCCACAGTTTTGTAAGACAGGCATTTTGACAAATTGTTTTGTTTTAAAATTTAAAATAACAAATAAAAGAAATTAAGAGTAATTAAATATCATTAAAATAATCGAAAACAACATTAACTTAGAAATTTCACAAAATGATCAAATTAAGTTTAAAATACTTATTATGATACACTAATCCATCATTTTACACACTAATAACATTTAATTAATTTTGAAGTGTTATATAGTCCTTCCAATGATAGAAGGATCTACCAAATTCATCACATTTAAGCTTAGAAAACCATTTTATTCTTCAAAATAATCTTTGACAAATAATAGAAAGATGGTTCTATTTACACCTTCTTTATCTTTTTACATCCCCTTCTAAATACACCCCCTATAATTTTGAAATAACTAATTTTATTTATTGCACCTCCTATAGTTTCAAAACTACTTTTAAGATTATTATTTCCTTTCACTTCATTTTGCTTTTCACACCCACGTTACAAAAGGAGGGGTTTGTCTAATGAGAAAAAGAAAGAAGATAGGGCGACAAGCATAGTTTGTCTAACGAGGAGTAATGCTAGTGGGGCAAGAGGAAAAGTTAAAATTATTTTGAAAGGTTATTTTCGACCAATTTTTGGTAGTGGAATGATCAATATTTGGTGGCGAAATAAGGTATTAAGCTAGCCATTAAATATTTTCTTTTTAGTTAGTATTTTAGCATATAAAATGTTTTAAATATTTTTTTAGAATATGTTTTAAATATTTTATAAAACTAAAAATGTACTTTTTTAATAAAAAAAACATGGAATTTATGCTAGTGAACCAAAAGCTTTGTTTACAAAATACATTATTATTTTTTAAATGGTTACAATATTATTTAGTAAAATGTGAGGTAAATAGATGTATAATATCTATTTGGATAAAAATAATAGGTTTTTTTTTTTTAAAATTTAATGAATGATGAAATGAACAAGTGAAAACAAAAACTAGACAAGCAAAAAAAATACAACTTAAAGAATTTTTGCTACCAAAACATACTTTGGTAGCGAAATGAAACTTTTTGCTACCAAACTTATGTTTTGGAAGAAAAGAGGCTAATTTCACTACCAAATTTTAGTGGCGAAAATTGTACAGTAGCTACCAAAACCCAATTCCGATTGATGTAATTTTGCAAATCCTATTTTTGTACGAAGGGAAATAGATATTACCACTTTCTTTCTTGTGTGAATATGTCTTTCAAACATCAACTTTACACTTATATCTAAAAAAATAAAATTACTCTTATGGTTACATGGTAACATACTATATATCATGTGCATGATTATACACTTATTAGTAAAGCACATGCTTTATTTTACAATATATGTGTACTATTTAATAAAATATAATTTAATAGGATGTAAAAGATCTATTTGTCTAACCTAAACGGGTTATTTTCATTTTGTCATGAACATGAACAATTAAAAAAAAGACAAAAAAAAAATTGAAAAATACAATTTAAAGACTTTTTGCTATCAAAACATCCTTTTGGTAGCGAAATGAGACTTTTTGCTACCTAACATGCGTTTTGGCAGCAAAAAGGCAAATTTTGCTACCTAATTTTTGTAGCAAAGTTGTATATGGCTACCAAAACCCAATTTGGTAGCGGAAATTTCACTATAATATTTTTGATGCAATTATGCAAATCCTATTTTTTACGAAATAGATGTTTTCTTTTGTGTGTATGTATGTGTGTGTGAAACATGTTTTGAAAACATCAACTTTATACTTAGATCTAAAAAAAACCTAAATTACTCTTCTGGTTACATGTTAACATACTATATATCATATGCATGATTATACACTTATTAGTAAGGCACATGCTTTGTGTTACAATATATAAGTGTACTACTTAATAAAATATAATTTAATAAGATATTAAACATCTATTTATAAAATATAAATGAGTTGTTTTCACTTAGTCATAAAAAAGAACAATTAAAAAAAGATAAGAAGAAATTCAAAAAATATAATTTAAAGACTTTTTGCCACCAAATGATCGTTTGGTAGCAAAATAAGACATTTTGGTACCAATTATGCATTTTGGTAGCAAAAAGTCCCATTCAATTTTGGTACTTGAAGTAATTTATTTGCTGCCATATGATCATTTGGTAGCAAAAAGCTTACTAGACTAATCTTTATACAATCATGTAAATCTTTTTTTTTTAAATGTAGATATTGCCACTTTTTTCCCTTGTCTAAAACATAACTTGAAAAACACCTACTTAATTTATAATTATTTATTTAAGAATTAAATGCTCGTATAGTTACAATATTACAGCATATATTGCACATTATATACATATATACATATGCACTAATTAGTGAAGCACATGCTTTGTAGACGGCAAGTAAATATATATTTTTTAAAATGTAAATTAATAGGACGTAAAACACTTATTTGCATAAAAATAAATGAATTATTTTTACTTAGTCATAAAAAATAAACAAATAAAAAAAACAAGAAAAAAATTCAAAAAATAACAACTTAAAAGACCTTTTGCTACTAAATATGTGTTTTGGTAAATAAAAGAGTCTTTTAGCTACCGAATTTTGGTAGTAGAATTCGCAAATTTGCTACCAAAAATGAATTCATTTGGTAGCCCAAAGCATACCAGAGTTTTTTATGCAATCACATAAATCTTTTTTTTATAAATGATATTACTATTTTCTTTCTTATTTAAGATATGTTTCAATGATAAAAATCCATAAAAATTAATTAGAAAATACACTTGAAAGATTTTTGCTACAACAACATATATTTGATAGTAAAATGTGAGCTTTTGCTACCAAATCTCGAAATGTGTGTTTTGAGACTAAAGCTTTCGTAGTAGAAATATATTTTTCAGCTATCAAATTAATTTAGTAGCAACATCTTTTAGGCACTAAATTATTTTAATTTGGAGCCATATTTTTGTTACCAAATTTTTGGTCTTCGAAACTACGTGTTTGACATTAATAGTTTGGAAGCGGAAACTTATACTTTGCTGCCAATAACTTTTTGGCAGCCAAAAGGTCATAGCACCAAACTTTCTGATTCCAAACTTATTTTGAAAATAAAAGGAATTTCTTTTAGACTGAAAATTTGGTAGGTAAAAAACATTTTTTGCTGTCAAATTTATATTGGTAGCAAAAAGTCCTTAGCACCAAAATAATTTAGTGTTTTTGTCTACCAAATGTATTTTGAACACAAAAGTCATACATATGAGAGCAAATATTTGGTAGCAAAAATATACTTTTTGCTACCAATTTGTATTGGTAGCAAAAAGTCTTTGGTGCCAAACCATTTTAGTTTAGCACCATTTTTTTGGCTATTAAATGCATTTTGGTAGCAAAAGACATGCTTTTTGAGACTAAATATTTGGTAACAAAAACATTCTTTTTGGTACCAAATATATATTGGTCGCAAAAAGTTCTTGGCGTCAAACTATTTTGGCTCTGCGCCATGTTTTCGGCTATTAAACACACTTTCGTAGCAAAAGTTATGGTTTTGAGACAAAATATTTGGCACCGAAAACATACTTTATGTTACCAAATTTATATTGGCAGCGAAGAAGTCTTGGCATCAAAGTATTTTAGCTTGACATCATATTTTTTGCTACCAAAAACATTTTGGTAGCAAAAGGCATGTTTTTTAGACAAAATTTTGGTAGCAACAATACACTTTTTGCTACCAAAAATTTGTTGGTAGCAAAATATCTTTGGTGCTAAACCCAAATTACCTTGGTGCTACATTTTCCGCTACCAAATTAAAATTTGGTAGCGACAATACACTTTTTGCTACCAAATTTGATAAAAAAACATTCTACTTTGTTATATGACTTTTGGTCACTAAAATTTGGTAGCAAAATTATATTTTTACTACCAAAATTTTTTTGTAGCAAAATTTTTAGTTGCCATAAGGTCTATTTTTTGTAGTGCACCATTTTTTTTCATCATTTTAATATTCTTATTTCTCTTTCTCTCTCTATATTTTTGGTTGAAGCTTTAGGCATGAAATATTTTCATACATGAGGATAATTTTTAATTTAAAAATTATATATATTCACTACAATTTATTAAAAATATTAAAAATACTATATCTACTAATTACACAAATAGAAAAAAAAAAAAGAAAACAATAAAAAAATTAAAAAATTGCTATGGCCTCCTACTAGTGCCTTGATTTATTCATGTAAATTAAATAATTTTATGAAATGAAGAACTATTTCATGATGATAAAAGATATAAACTTTAAGCAAATTATGGTGATCGTTGAATATTATTAAAAAAAGCAAATTAATAAGCAATCGATGATGCTAGATTAATTCAACAATCACGCAAACTTGTTGCTTTTGACTAGTCTATTTTAATGTATTCTCATATTTCTTTTGGCAATTAACAAAAAAAGATAAAGGAATAATTGTGATGAATAATAACAAAAATTTAACATACATCCATGTGAATTTTTGGAATAGTCATTGAATGGTGAAAATTAGGGTTTTGTTGTTACATATAGGTTTGTGTGTGGAAAGAAAAAAGATGTATCATTAGTTTCTATTTATTAAGAAAAAATTGAATTATGGGTACATTTGATATAATCTATTTAAACAATTTTTTTTTAAATAAAAAAGTGAAAACTTTTTTTGGAAATATGTTTAGTAACATCATTTTTTTTTTAAATTGTTATCAAATTTTTTAATTATGGAAACACAAGTTTCTTGTTTCTAAAATTTTTTTAAACAATAATCTTAGGTTGTGGTCAACTACGAATTTACTAAGGTCACTAACAATTTACGATAGTCTTACAAGTCAAGATCACAGTCGGGGTCGAGTTGCAAATCGAACTCACCATAGTGGTTGAAACAACAAGCGGGACACATTGTTGGGGTCGGGTCAGACTCGTAGATAAGGCCTAATCGATGGAGCAGACTCACCATCAAGGTTGACTTTAGTCCTAGAACTCGACCTTGATCGATCTTAGAACCCGACCTCGATCTTAGATCCCGAACCTAGTCATAAAACCCAACCCCAGTCTTGAAACCTGATCTCGTACCCGACCCCAAATCTAAACCCCAATTTCAAAACTCGACCCTAACTCTAATCTAGAAGTGCAACCCGACCCCTATATGAGAACCTGACCTTGACCTCGGCCTTGAACCTAACACCAAGTCGTTGATATTTTTGTTCTTGTTTTTAAAAAATATGCATCAAAATTATTATTACCAAATGCATTTTTTTTGTTTTAAAAAATGAAAAACAAACAAAATGGTATTTGAAAAACAAACAAAATGGTATCAAACATATTTTTTATTTAAAAAATAAAAAATAAAAACGAAAGAAATATTTATGTTTTTCTATTTAAAAAAATGGAAAACATAAATAATACCAAACATACCCCATGTAATTAGGTCATCTATAACTATTTTTTTTGGTCATTTTATTAAAAAGATTTTTTTGTAATATGAAAAATTATTTTTAAAGGAGATGTAAATAGTCAAGTAGAAGGTGTGAATAGAACCATCTATACTAAATTGGACAACATAATAATTAGACAAATAATTATCTATTCTCTCTTTTGCATCAAGGTTAAAAAATCTTGTCCTGAGTCAACTGAACTGAAAGTTTACCCATCCCATACTAAGCCAAGTACCCCTTTTTTCCCCTTCTGAGTGGACCCATCACTCCTTTCATCAACAATTGAAAAGGAAAATACAGTATACACTGAAACATCGTTTACGATAAATTGTGACATAATTTAGGCTCAAAAATCGATGAAAATTTCATGTTTTTCTTTTAAACTTTAAGGTAGGACTTAAACCACACATCTTGAGATGGAGTAAGTGAAGTATATTGCAATTTTATGACACCTATGCGTGAGGATGATTTACATCCGTCTTCAAATAACTTTTCTTTTTAAAAAAATGAGAATAAACTCCAACTTTTGCTATATTATTTCCCCAATTTTTTTATTTTTCTTTTTGCAACTTCTCTCTAATTTGCCCCTTTAAAATTTTCCCAAAAAAAAAAAACAATCTAATTATAAAATTTATGTAGATTCTTTTTAAAGTTTCACTATTCAGTACTTTCTAATTTTAGTACATATTATTTCAATTTTAAACCTAGCAATCATTTGATCTGTTAGTAATTGTACATTTTGAAGTTAAAGAATAATGACGATTCTACTGCCATTGTAATTCAAATTTTAGTTTACTAACTAGTTCCTCTTAAACGATTTTGTTCCGTATTAGAAAAGAGAGAGAAGGGCAATTAAAGTTATGTAGCTATTATGTTCATTCTCATTGAATGAATAAAATCCCAAAAGAAAAATCGACTGAGACAAAAAGAAGTCTTTTCAAAAAAAAGAAAAAAGTAAATCAACTTCCAGCTCATTAAAAAATACGAAAAGGTCAAATTAAAGAAGAAAATGACAAAAAAACTATAATTGTCTTCTTATGTTACTTGCAAAAATAACCTGTTATTCTTTCGATGTTACATCCTTTTGCTTTAATATTCCGTCCCTGCCACATACACGTCTTTACATTTTAATTACATCAGTACTTTTATTTGAGAAATTGTAATTTAAGGTTGCAAACATGTAACCTTTTCTTTCTTCGGGATCAAATTCACAATCGTAAAAATCTGTAATTTTTTTATTATTTAAACGAGTGGAAGGTTGAATAAGGGACAGCTATCTAGCGGATATGCCAATCTGACTTGAACATGTACTAGTTCTCTTTGATATTAATGTTGTCTTTCTCTTTAATCTGCTTGTTCTCATTAACTCCAAAAAAAAAAAAAAGAAAAACCCTCAATTTCTCAATCATATTATATGGGAAATAAAAATAGTGCATATACTAGAATCTTATAAGTATCTTTTTTTTTCCCCTCTGAAAAGAGCAATTGATGTCTAATTTACACTATTTTTTCCAACATTTAGGGTGTTTGAAAAAGTTGATTAAAATTAATTATTTAGTTTAAAATATTATAACATATGAGAGCTTTAAATTATAGTAATTTTTTATCTTTATTGTAGTATGTAAAAACTTTACACTATTTTTTGATTAAAAAATTAGTTTTAACTAACTTTATCAAACACCTTATTAAACAAAATAGTTTATAAGAAACAAGTACTAATTAACCAACAAGTACATGTGTTTATTCCATGCCCATCCATGATCAGTTTGCCCAATTTTCAGCGCTTTATATATATATACACACACACACATATATATAGCTCAAGACCACCCCACCACATATTAACACTTAATTCCAAAAAAAGAAGATTAACCCACCGAAGAACTCAAAATGATATACCAAATTAACATTTAATCCACCCAATAATACTTATTTTCTAAGTAATTAATAATTAGTAACAAAACCTAAGAAACCATAACCCTAACTTTAAGAGTATAAAAAACATGCATGCATCATCCTTGAGGTGAATTGGTCGTTAATGCGCACCGTCAAGTATGTCAGCCGGTGGAATAAAGGAGTCGACCGAGAGCCCCGGGACGTTAAAAACGACGTCGTCAATACTCCAAAGCTCTTCCATCCTTGTCCTGGTGTACTGCATGGAGAGCTCGCTGCAGCGGAAGATGGTGGCGATGGAGCGTCCTTGGTGGGCGATAAGTACTCCGTCGACGTCCCTATAGTCCCCGATGCTGCTTCCTATCGTCGTCTCCCAATAGACGGTCTCCGTCGTTTCGTTCTCCGGTGACTCAACCCTGGTCAGGTGAGAGTCCTCTAGGTATATGAGAAGTCCACTCTTCTGACAAAAGTAACCGTACAATGCGTGCCTAATCACCTCGGCGTGGCCCTCGCTTCTCTCCATGACGGCTGCGCGATCTGCCGACACCTTCAGCACAAAGCAGTCGTCGCGTCCGATTCGCTTTTCGCCTAAGCATTGTGCTTTCGCAAATAAGCTCGCCGTGCTCTTTGGATCCAAGCCCTAATTAAAGGGGATATGAAAAAAAAATGAAATGATATTGACGCGTATATACAATAAATACATGTGTAGTTAATTAGTTTACTTTTATAGAAACAGCAACTATGATAACAAAAAATGTGCACATTTAAAATAATACAACTCAATCGATCACTAATTTCTTTTGTAATTTTTAATTCTATTTTGTTTCATTTACCTACGTGTTTTCTCCATTCTTCCCATCGGAGAAAACACTTCTACCATGCAAATAAAACTAATTGCATCTCCTTTGATTTTATAACTGCACATGCACACGTACACATACATTTCCATCTCAACTGGGCGTGGGAGAATATGCGTATACACACATGTGTATAATTATTACTGCGACTATATGTTTCGCATATTTAGGAGATTAATACCGACGCCTTCTGTTTTGTTTCAACTTTTTCGGGGAATATTTATCCTCCTTATTCTGAAACAGCAATCATCGAATCATGGTACTTAGCTGAATAGTAAATTAAAACTAAAGATAAAAGAACATGAGAAAGGAGGAGAGAGAGCGAGGCAGAGAAAAGGAGTTTGAAGATGAATAAAAAGTTAAAAATTAAAATAAATAAACAATGGGGTGAAAAAAAAAAAAGTGGAAAGAAAAAGATCAGAAAAGAAAGGCAGAAAATAATGCAATAGATTACAGATCTGACACTAGTCACTAAAGTAGAGAAAAAAAAAAGTGAAAGTGAAGAGAGATAACATAATACACAACACTTTAGGACAGAATGAGTTATGATCCCAATGCGATGAACAATATTATATTATATTCCTATAAGCCCAATGTATTTTATGACGCTGCGGTGACGTCAAAAGTTATAATCACGTGCCTGCCGTACTCTTTGATGTTTGAAGTGCTCAAAGGAAGGGAGAGCCTGTAGGGTAAAGCATGAGACCGTTTCTCTATCATTGTCGGCCATACTTATCATTTTATCGGGATTGTGACTTGTGTTTGGTAAATTTTGTTCCTATATCACTATCTTCGTTTAGTAAAGCAATTTCTTTTTTTCTTTTTGAATTATATATAATACCCACTTAATTGGGTTTAGTTTTTATTTGGCAACACACAAGTAGTAATTTAATGCTAGCTTAGCTTATAAACACCCCCAACAATTTTATTTAGTGTATCAAAATAACGAGAGAAAAAATTGAAATAAAATAAAATAATGAGAGAGTTACGAGAGAAAAAATAAAGAATATTTAAATTTTGAGATCGTAATCTATGATGTGTAAATATTGTATGTATTTTTAGCAAAAATGGTTCTTAAATTAAATTTTACATGGAATGCCCCTAGAAAAAGAAATTTATATGAGCAAATTATTAATGACCATTCAGAAATATATGGTATATACACACACGTTCAAACATTATTTCCTCTTATATATTTTTTTAAAAAAGTTCAAAAAAAAAAAAAAAAATCTCTCTTCAGAAAATCTCATGGGCGTATCTAATCCGGAGCCAACACAATCTCATGGTACATCTAGCAAATTACAAAAATATAAAACCTACTTAAAGTTTTATATAATAACTAATGAGCGTATTAATTTTGGTATGGAAACATATTAATCCAATGTGGAACTCAAATCCAAGTCCCATTTTTAGCTTCTTAAATCGTATCTAACCAATCATATTTTGACACATTATTTAATAAAAAATATATAAAAAAATAATTAAATATTATTTTAAACTTTTTAAATGATATGTCAAAATATAAATTGATTAAACACTACGTAAGAAATCAAATTTGGACAGAAGATTTAAATTTGGGTTGTCAATTAATATCGTGGTCTAAGAGTTCAAATTCGTTTACACTAATTTAATTTAATTTAATTTTTCAATTGTTAATTATTAGTAGCTAATTATGATTATTTGGTACCTGTATAAGGCGGCGGAGAGGGCGTTGGGGCCCTTTAGCTGCATGGGTACCAAGCCAAGGGGTATGCTTCCACACGGTCTTTCCATCACTACCGGCGACAACCTTATTCCCTCCGACCACCAATTCCAAAGACCACATTCCAGGTAGCATTTGCCAAAGCACAAAGCACCCACTTTCCCCACTTCTTGTTCCTAAAGTCTTGACATTTCTTCCTGTCGACACCTCCGTTTCACAGCTTATCATCTTCACTATCCCACTTGCGTACATATTCTTGTTGCATTTTTGTTGCTTTAAGCACCCCGTCGCCGCCAAGTATTGTTGTATTATGTAGTGGGCAATGGATGTCTCCTGATCAGTATGAAATTATTAAATTCAAATATATATATATATATATATATATATATATGCACATATATTAACTAACAATATTAATTGGTCAAAATTTTTGTCTCATCAATTAATTACATTGTATGGAAAATTTAATGGCTTTTGAAAGTTTAAAAAATGTACTATAGTAATATATATATATAATAGAAATAACCAAACGTTTGTTTTGTCTCCAATTGAAAATTTCAAAAGCAAAGTATCAATCATCATTGCGTGAAAAGTCTTTTATACCCTCAAATTATTTCCTCATGATCTAATCAGAGTAAGAGTTAATGTTTTTTTGGTGCATAGTTAGAAAACTTACAAATGGAATGTCCTTGAGATGGAGGAGATGATCAATGGGGTCATTGAGTACTTGTGGGATTGGTGCAAGGGGGCAACCTAACACACCAAGCAACAATCTTAAATCTTGTCGTTTGGCCGGAATATTACAACCATACGATGAGACTGAAAAATTATTGCTACTTCCTTGGAAACCCTTTTGAACCCTAAACCATTCCCTAATGACTTCCCAAGAACGTTCTTTCTTGCTCCCTTCTTCTTGCATTTCCGGGTCGGGACCTTCCATCAACGGCGTCAATGGCTGTGCACACCAGACTTGCTTCTTCCTTGGTTTCGAACCCATTCGCAAGAAATTGAAGATTGACACCAAAAAGACTATATAGAAAAATATTTATATTGTTTTTGTGAGGAAATGAATATGGGAAACAAGGGAGGTTATGAAGAGGATTAGGAAGTAGGAAGAGTCAACTGGTCAGAGACAAAAGAGACAGCTTATCTGTCCAACGGCAGAGAATGGTATTAATTAATACAACACTGTAGTACACACTCGCATGTTGGGCTGTCTATTTGCTTTATTCTGCTTTCTTTTGGATTCTCTTGTCGTTTTATTCTACATTTTATTATTCCCCTTGATTAGCTACGTCCCAGGCAAGAGCCAAGAGGCCCCATATGTTTTTTTTTTGTTCTGTGTTTTCCATGCCTTAAAAGACTCTAATGTCCACCTTTTGCTAACCTCAATCAGTTTAGTGTTTGTTTTAAATGATATTCTTATAATGTGTTCAATCATACTTGGTTGTTGTACCATGTTAGTTATGATCAGACGCGGCTCTTATTATTGAAGATATCTTTTCAAATCACTAGCAGTTCTTTTTTTTTTTTTTTTGAGTGAAAAATCGCTTGTAGTTATGATTCTATTGATTTCTGGTCATCTTTGTACAAAAGAGAAATATATATATATATATATATATATATTAAGGCAATTATTTCAAACATATATAGTATGACTAAAAGTATCTTTCCTGCCAAGAATTAGTATGGGAAAATATATCTGGTAGGAAACTTCCCATTACCGGTCACAAGTTTTGCCGTATTTCTAGTAAAATAGGTTATAATCTCAGTAGTTTTCATTTCAAACTTTTGTTGGTCGAATATATGGTGGTATCGGATCAGCGATTTCTGTGTATCTATCATGTGTTTCCATTGTTGTCTAATATGGAATGTGATTTTTGCCTTCTCCCATTTGAGTTATGTTTCTAGTCGGCTAGATTTGCTACGCCTTATGACATTGGTTTCATCAATTGCGGAGATTTTATTGAAAGAGATAGATATATACACGTTCTTGAGCATTTATTTCGAATTTACCGGCGAAATTGGTTTGGTAATTTCCTTTTCAAAAGGCTAATTGTTGTTCACCATCTCTGGGCTATAATTAATCAATCAAAGGTTATTATGGTATCCCTGACAAAGACATTAATAGGAAATGCAATATGGTCTCAAAATTTGCAATTGATTAAATGCACTTTTCCACAACAAGAGTCACGCCTGCTTTAGTATCTTCTTTCCTCCTATAAGTCTTGCCATTTATTCTCTATCGTCCTGGTCAAGACAACGCAGTTTCACACTTCCCAAAGTGGACCTACACAAATAATTTACTACTTTACTTCTAAGAATTACATTCATTACGATTAGGATCAGGATTAATCTAATTCCGCTCATGACTGGGTTTCTTCCACGTGGCTCGACATACTTCGTTGCAGATGGTAAGATGGGGCCAGATGGATATGGGCCGGCAGATGGAGATGGGCCTGACCGGCCAATTTGGGATAGTGATGGTGGTGAAGGGTCTGCAGTCGGCATCAAATGGTGGTGGAGCGGCAGACAAAAGAGGATGGCGATAGGTGGGTTGGAAGTGATCTTTCAAGCAAAACTCTTTGTTTTAAAAACGCTGAATTGTGGCTTTCATTGGCAGGGGTGGACATATATATTCCAATATTATTACATGTTTCTTTAAAACTTCAAAAGAAAAAAAAATGACATCTGTGTGTGTGTCAAAAATGTTAAAAATATTAGGGCGTTGCGATACGCAGTTTCAATAACCATAATTGCGTATTGTAAATAAACATTTGCTCTTTTTAAATCTATATTTTTATTTCATTATTATAAAGCTACAATCACTATCCCCTTACGTTGACTATTATCTGCTTTTTGTATTCAATTTCGTTATAATAAATATGATCGCAATTACAAAGTCATGATTTTTTTATGATATTAAATATCTTTGCATACTGTAGATAGCCATAGTCTATCTTTTTTTTTTTTTTAATTTCTAAGTTTATTAATTATCATAAAATTGCAATGTTTATAAGACTAAAATTAGCGGCAAATAATGCTATTAGACATGTGATATTTGTAGATACTTTTGTACTTCACCTAGTGCATAGCTCTATTACTTTCTTCTAAAGTTATAGTTAGTTTTTTTGCTCTTTAAAGTTGGTATTTCTCTTGACAGTTATCTCTGATAGGTGTCAATCTATCAAAGCTTGACACAAGAACAAAGAGATTTAAACTCACAAAGTGTACCTAAAAACGCAATCGGTCTTTTATATTAGTGGTAAAGCCAGAAAATATTTTCAATAGGACACTAAAAAAACTCGGAGAGAATTCTTATTGCGTATGATATAATTATGTGTTTTAACTATTCAACGGGGACAAAGTTATAATCTTACCAAGAAGAGGCACAACTGAATTTAGTAGAAATACAATTAAAATTTTATACAAAGATTGAGGTAAAAAAAGAATATGAGAAGGCGCCCCTACTTACATACATCTCCCTCCTCCCTTACTTGTATGATCTTGTTTAGCTACTTCGTTTTGTGGCAGCCCACAACATTTAATACAGACTACTGTAGAGAGACAAATATCACAATATATAGGAACAACATTGATGAAGAATAGGATAGAAATAATCTTGACTTAATAAAAAAATTAGAATTATTTTAACTAACACTCGAATGCCTATCTATAAATAGGCTTGTTAATGTTTATTATTTTCATTCTAGATTTTATTAATTATATTCATTATTCAAATTTTATCTGTTGTTTTTTCTCTTTCTCGCTCTCTTATATATAATTGTACATCAAGTGATAGGAGACCGAAGCGATTCCTTTAACTTATCTTGTTTCCACATTTTTTTTCCCTCTAAGAGCTCTAAATAAGGGAATTTTTTTCTTTTTTTTTTACTTGCCTATTTTCCAAATTCATAACGGTTCAGGCCCATGTTTGTTTTATTTTATTTTTTTACCATGTGTCAAAGACTTTCAAAAAATTACTATTGCTCCTGATGAGTGTCCACCGGAACTAAAGAAATCCTTGCTGAAGTTTTGGATGCTTTGATTGTCATTACCAGAAAATTTGACAATCTCAGTGAATTTTTAGTTAAGCAATTACTGTAATGCCTCAAAATGAATTAAGTAAAGATTAGTATATAATATGATAATTACTGTGCCAATTTAAATTTATTTGCTTATTAATCACACTTAAAAATTTAATTTTCTATCATTTATTATTTTATTTTAAATTAAATTTCTGGTAATTATTCAATTATTTTACTATTTTATTTTAATTGCACAATTTCCCCACTACCTGATCTACTTATTTCTGAAAACGTCCAACTTATGCGAAATTGTAAAACAACCCCTGCTGCTTAACTTACACGTTTTCACGTGAAAAGCTTCCAGACACCAGACTTTGAAATGTTCAATTGAAAGCCCCAAGTCCTAAAACAACTAGCAGCCCGTGAAACGATCCCCAAAATTCTGATCTCAGAACTGTACCTCACTCTCTCTTTCATGTTACTCTCTCTCCCCCTTTCTTTATTTGCTTCCAAGAAACGATTTTAGCCAAAATATGAGTTTAGCATGTTTTGAACTGATTTAACCTTTTATCGTGAAATTTTATCTCTGATTCTGCTTCGTATACTCTCTAACCTGGGATATGACATTTTGTAGCTTTGTATTGTTCTTGAGAGTTTTATGCCAAAAACTGAATTTGCATGTTGAAATATAAGTCTGAGGTTGTGTCTTTTGAGTCGACACATGTTGGAAAATCATAAGAAAAGTTTAATATGAGACTTAAGGGTCTGTTTAGTAAATGAGTCTGAATTAGTGATTTGATTTGATTTGAGTTAGTATGATTTGAATTAACATTTGAATTATTATCTAAATTGGCATTTGGATGAGTATTTACGTCTCAATCTGAGTATGAAATAAAATTAGAATTTATGTTTTTAGAGGTAATAAAAATAGTTTTTGATTTATTAAAAAATCTAATAAAATCTTAATGTTAATGGTCCTAAAAAATATGCAATATGGATCTTAATTTATTCTTCTCTTCACTACGAACATAATGACAAAAGAATCATCTTAATTGGATATCAAATGAAAAAGTTATAATTTTTTTCCTCGAATATAGGAGAGAGAATTCAGTTTTTATTGTAGCAGAGATATCCTAGCATCAAAATTTTATGTGGGAGAAGAACTCTAAAAACTTAGATTCTTGATACTCAAAGGATTTGGATTTTAAAAAAACAAACATGTATATAAAGAATTATTGATATTCGAATCCAAATTTGAGCCTATTGAGCACCAAGAGTACTCAAAACAAACAACCCCTAAGTATTTGAATGAACATAATTTTGTCTCAAAATGCATGCAAACTCATATTGAACACATTTTTTCTTTATTTTTCTTATTTTTGGTTTAAATATGAGTTTTGATAGCCAAGTAGTATAAATGAGCGGAGAACCCAAAAGTATGATTGTATTTGGCTCATATGAAGTTTAAGAACCATAATATTGTGTTTGGAATGTTTCTAAACTGATTTGGAATGGTTTGAGCTCGATTTGAGCTCGTATGCTTGAAACAGAGAATCAGCTTCATAAAAAAGCGATTGATCAACACTAGCATATCACGGTTGACCAATATGTTGCACGACATGGTGGTCAACCAATGGTAGTATACCCCAGCTTGTTCTAGAAGCTGCTGTTTCAATAGTCCAAGCCTCCCTAACTTTTTATTATACTTTAAATTGATTTTTAATTCTTATCTTTATTGGAAATAAATGAAATTGTGTTTTAAAGTGTGTTTAGATATAGATGGTGGAATCATTAATTTAAAAGTTTACAGCAGCATAGTAGGAACCATTAGAAACATACTAGTTTGATATTATCTTTGATTTTGGTGTTTGTGCATTAATACCTGAGATTATTGACAAGGTCAACTATTATCTATGTAGACCTAACGTTTATTAGTCCGGAAAAGAGTTACAAGGAGTGCTCCTTTGCTTAGGATATGAGGTAGGATTTTTTGCCCTTTTCTTCTATAACCATGATTTTAAGTTACTTGGCCTTGAAAATGTATTCTTAAAATTTTTAAGAATTGAGTTTATAAATTAAATTATTTTCAAGCATTTTAAAAAATATGATTTTAACAAAATAATTTATGCATAAAAGATCAGTACCTTGGGATGAGATTTCTCGAGTCAAACAATGTTTGAAATAGTTTTCAAACGTTAACCAACATGGGATTCTTTAGATAGTTGAGTCTTAAATACTGGTGCTATAGAGTTCAAGTCCTATAGAGGATGACCTAGGAGGCAGATCACAAAACCTCATACAAGTCACTTCGGTGGTGTATCCAGGCCTCACAAATAAGTAAATATTTTTCAATAAATATATAACATATTTTGGTAAGTCTTTATTTTAATTTTATTTATGATATCTTTGAAGCTTATTACATCGTTTATAAATCCCTATTTATTTTATCTTTATTTTATTTTAATGTTGCCTTTAAACTTACTATCCTATCAAGCCTTCGCTCACAATTTTTGCACTTTGTTTTATTTTAAATCCCTCCACCTCGCCAAGGAGGATCATTGTACATTGCTATGTAGATTGTTGCTGGATAACTCACGAAGTTCGTGTGAGTTGAGATATCTATTTATGTTTTCCTTCAAGGCATATAATAATCTAATTATTTTCATACACTTTTGATATTTTTATGTTGGACTATGGTTTTGATGTCTTTCTATTTTCCCTAATCTGTTTTAATTGTATTGGCACAAACTGTATGGTCCGATGGGACCTGGTTGGTACATTTATGAAGCTTCAATTTATGATTTTTTTAGTAATTCTCATTTCAAATATGTTTTATTTGTTTTCTTATATTTTCATTTGTATTGGTAATTTAAAAAGAATTGATTGAATCTATTTAAAATTTGTTAATGGATTTTCATGAAAATTTTCCAATAAATGAAATTATAAATTTTGGTTCTTAAACTTAATTTTAATTAATAATTTTTAATAAACCTTCACGTCACTACCCTATTTTAGGATGTGACAATTCAAGTTTGAAAGAGTCTTTAGTAAACTAGTGATGAAATGACAAATTAACTATTGGTTGACAACTTATTTAAGCACAAGCTCTGCCTCTTAACAACCTAAAAACACACGAGAAAGTTTACCACTTATCCTACCTTTCATGATTGTTTCATCCAATGATCTTAAGATTCCTTAGAAAGGTTTGTAAGCTAATTCATTTATATCATCACACAAACCTGTCAAATAGTTCACCATCAAACAATATCTCATGAACACTTTTTCAGGCTATATACATACCATGGTGATCTTCAAAAGCCTTAAGTATTTTCCATAGCTTCTCTACAATAAGGATGTTACTCTAGTCACATATCAATTTTTTATGGATTTTTTTTAAAAAAAAGAATCAAGTGTTGCAACTGAAGATATCCTAACATTTTAGCGTGTGTTTGGCAATGGTTCCTACCATGTGGTTCCCACCACAAACTTTGTTATGAACAGTGTAAAGCTCTCACATGCTACAGTAGCAATTAAAAAAATTGCTACAGTGTAAAACTCTTACATGCTACAGTAAAAGTGGTTCCCACTACCAGTTCTCACCACCCTTCCAAACACTCACTTAGATTGTTGTTTTATTTATTTGTTTATTTTGTTTTCATGTTTTAATTCATTGAAGTCAAGTTTTCCCACCAGAGAATGATGAAGAATAAAGTAATAATTGATTAAGCCATTAGAATTATTTTTACCCGTAAAAATCATTTAGTAAAATCTGATACTTTCGAGTTATACTGTGTTCGGTTGGATATGTTGGGAAAATTTAAATTTGAAGGTTTTCGTTGGTTTGCAGATTGACCATATATAATTTGTAAAGACCTACTTACATGAGGAATATTATAGTGAATGGTATAGTTTTGAATCTCCATAGTAGCTAATACAATTATTAATTATTGATGATAGTTTTTGTACGTAGCTTGTCCGGAGGCTCAAGCCTTGGATTTCATCCTATGACGTGAACTTGTTGAGCATGTTGACCCAAGTACATTCAGAGGATTCACATGGGTCATAGTTTAGTCAACCATGAAATTCAATAGGTTCATTTGTTCTTGATCCGATACAATTTTAATTCCCACGTAGGGGTTTTGAATAAATTATACTAAGAAGTAGTTAATGATGGAGAACGAGGAAAATCGCACATTTAGGATAGGAATAAAAATTTAAAGTATAATTTGTGAAAAATTGATCATATAAATAGGCCTAAATTTTATATGAATCACAAAATATCCTTTTACCCTCTATGTTGCACAATCTTCGTCGACTTGTTGCCTGTCGTTGTCTATCACCACCATGCGTCTGACTCCAATGACCTACTATGCACAAGTGCGACTCTGACGGCATGCTCCACATGACTTCAACTCTAGCGATGGGCTACAAGAAAACTCTAACGATTAATTTCAATGAGAACCCAAGTATATGAGAAGATAGGCTGTGAGAAGAAGATATTGTTGTAGGTGATCTTGATGACCTAAGGCCCAAGGCGAGATTATCGAAAGGCCCAGTAAGGGCCCAAGTCCATAAAGACATCTCGATAGAGGACAAGTCAACTGAGCTTTCCTTAAGGGTCGATATTTCTTAGAATGGATAGGAGGTCAAGATGAAGCAATGTCTAAATTCATTGAACTTTAAGATGAGAGTTTGAATTTTGAAATGGACATGGGAATTTCCACAAAATGAGGAAGACTAGGTCTTTCGGGTACCATTTGGGAATATCAAATACCAGAAGCTAGGAATAAAATCAGAAAAAGAGAATATTCCTGATTTTGTTATCCTGTATGTTATTTTATTTAACTATTTCATTCATGAAATTTTTACTATAAATAGGGATTGAAAACCTAGGTAAGAGGATTTTTTTGGGGTTTTGTTTTCCCTTTTTTGACCCTCTTAAGTTCATATACACAAAAGAAGATAATAAAGTGAGAACTAACAGTGGACGTAGCTCATGTTAAGTAAACCACTATAATTTCTTGTGTTCTTTATTTTTCTATATCATTAATTTCTTTGTTTCCATTAGAACACTATGAGCGATTTGTGAGGTTATTGTTGACTAAATTTGGCCATCAATAGCTATCATCACTATCCCAAGCCGTGCTGATTTTTCCTACCACATGATTAGCTTGGACTTGGTTTCTCGTGCCATAGGTGGTTGCAGACCAACCTATGCATGTCATCGCCAATTCGTCCTTCGTGAATGATGATAGACCATTAGAGAGGGGAGATCATCGGAGATCGACAAGGAACCAGAGAGAGTGAGAGAGAGAGAAGGTTGAGAGAGAAATGAGGTTGAGAGAGAGAAGGGGATGGAGAGGGGAAAAAGATAGAGAGAGAAGGAGAGAGAGAACAAGGTTGAGAGGAGGAGGAAAAGAAAAAGAGAAAAAAGAAGAAAACGTAAAAACAAATATATCAGATACGTTATTGGGATTTTTTTATTGGTTTAAAAACTAATTTATTTGAATATGCCATATATTTAACTTTTTAAAAACTTATGTTATAATTTACCATTAGTTTCTAAAATAGGTGTGCTCGGCGCCGTCCTCGAGGAATGCCTCCTCAGTGGCTTAGCAACTGTACTTAGTAGAAGTCATTGGGAAGGCAACCTTTAACCTCTTGACCTCAGTTCTTTCTATCAAGGTGCTCTACAAGGCCCTTGCTGGCCATGACACAAGCCCTTGCCTCCTCAGGAAGGACACGTGCTTAGGTCGAATTATCAGAGCCTACAAACGGACAACCACTTGCCACAAAAGGTCAACAAATGGCCATACTTTTACTGTCAGATGGAGGTCGATCCACCGGCGGAGGCTGTGACACATATGACCTACCCTTTGACAAACCTTGATGTGACAAATGGGTCATGGGTGAAACCCATCTAACAACCGGTTCGAGTGGTAGCCTATAAATAGAGTGTACTTACTGCTGCTCGATGCCAACGTGCTCCTTCCCAACTAGCTAGCTCCTGTACTCTGCCAAGTAGTATCTGCCTTGAACGTCAGAGAGCCTTTGTCCGGCATCACACCAGTGTACCCTTTACCTTTGAAGCGTCCTTTCTCTAGTTACAAGTATGTCCAAGCAAGCCACGATGAGCAGGGAAGAGCTATCCAAGTACCATTTGTTGCTGTATGTGGTGTTCATCTGCCGCCACCTACTAGTAAGCATCAACATTTTGGCGTTAGAAGAAGGGTGTTTATGGCTTCATTACATCAAAAACTACCAGTCATATCCCCTTGCAATCCAAGCATGGTGACTAAAGGGAATACCCAAAACAAGGGTGCCCGACAAGAGGCGTTAGGTGAAGTCCAAAATCAAAACCAAAACTCGAATAGACCCCGAAGTTACCCCAAAGTAGTGAGGTTTCAATTCGGTGGCTAGGGCAGTATGGCCAGGGCTAAGTAAGGCAGAGAAGACTTGATTGACCAAGACCCAATCTGTGAACTCACAACCATGGTTAGGCTACTTACATGGCAGATGGCCCAACAACAAGGTCAATGGCAACTAACTTTTGCCCTCCTTCCCTTAGCCTTGGAAAACCAGGTCGAAGGTTGAGAAAGGCAGAAGGCAAATGTCCAAGATGATGCCAACTCCGAGCATTCAAGATAGACCACTCATGGAGTCGTAGCTAACAACAGGCTTGTTTGAAAAGTTCAGATCGGCCCTCAAGCGGGCCAAGATTGATCTCCACAAGGCTCCCTAGCATCTGTGTTTGATAGGCGTGGATGCTAGGGAGATGGCCACCCCCAGGACATACATGTCAATGGAGGGGATAGGGTTAAAGGCGGCACCTAATATAGGGTGTAATTGCCCAAAGATATCAACAGCTGTCAATTTCGAGAACTACAGCGGTAGATTGATCAGATCCGCAACAACAGTTTCGGGGTCGACAAAGGCGGCATGGTGGACCCACCCTTTATCGATGCCATTATGCGAGCTCCCATGCCTTCCAAATTCAAGGTCGATGTAGGCCACCGATGAGCACATGGAGCTGTATAGGGGGCATATGCTACTCTAGAATGCCACAATGCTGCCATGTGCAAAGCGTTTTCACTCACATTGACCAGCCCTACTCGGTAGTGGTTCCTACGAACAGAGCCGGGCACCATTACTTCATTCTGCCAGTTGTCTGATGCCTTTTTGGCAACATTCTTAATGACCAAAATGAGGAGAAAAAGAAGTCACTCACCTCTATGCTGTCAAGCAGGGAGGCGAAAGTGTCAAAGACTACATCAACCATTTCACCTAAGCTGCACTAGAGGTGAGACACATCAAAGATGAGACCTTGAAGCATGCTTTCACAGAGGGCATTAGAGACAAGAACCTGACTTGGTTACTCGCCTTTGAGCAACTGAGTACTTTTTCCCACATGCTCGAGTGTGCTTAGAGATATGCTAATGTAGCCGAGTATATGAAGAGTCGTTGGGAAGGCGAAAGTAGTAGCAGCAACGGTAAGAAGGGAAAGAAGCAGAGGACATGCCTAAGCAGCCCGAGGCTAAATAGAGCAAGAAGCCAAAGAAAGAGAAGCAGAAAGTTGACAAACCTAAGGTCCCGATTGAGAAATTCCAGAGCTACACTCCCTTGGCCACCAGCATCAACGAGGTGTTGACCCAGGTGAGTGGTGAAAATTTATTGATGGACCTACACAAGCTAAAAGGAAGCAAAGCCAAGAGAGACCAAAATAAATATTGTAATTTTTGTAAGGATGTGGGACACAATACTCGTGACTATATCCAGCATAAGGACTAAATCGAAAGATTGGTGCGAGGTGAGCATCTATGGGAATTTGTGGAGCAAGTCCTAACTCTTGGCTCCGGGGCTAGGAGAAATGATCAACCGACTAGAGATGCATGATCCAACCACGTAACGAAGGGGGAATGCCTCGAAACGACACGATCTTCGATGGGTTTGTTATCGAGGACACTTTGAGTGGCTGCCGGATGTATGCTAGGGAAGCTTGGCTAATCGAAAGGAGCGACCTCATGAATGTGTCTAAGCACATAAACAAGATTTGCAGGCAAGAAGACATCCTAATCACCTTCATTGAAGAAGAGGTGAATAAGCTCGTTCATTCGCACAATGATGCTCTCATGTATGAGCTCCAAATTGCCAACAACATCATTCGACGTGTGTTGGTCGAGAATGGTAGGTCGGTTGATATTTTGTTTAAGCAAGCCTATGACAAGCTGAATATCAGTAACACTACACTTACCCTAGTCTAAACGCCCCTGTACGGCTTCATCGAAGAATGTGTCTGAGCATTTGGAAAGATTGGCTTATCGGTCAACTTTGGGGTGGGTGCTGTGCAGATAATGTGTATTATCAACTTTCTTATCATTGACAAACCCTTCTAATACAATATCATTATTAGGCGACTGACTTTGAATGCCCTTAAGGCTTTGGTCTCCACCTATCACATTGCAATGAAGTTTCCAACGGAGAATAGGGTCGAAGTCATCAGATCGTGGCAAAAAGACTCCCGTGATTGCTATGCTAAAGCAATAAGGGAAGCTTCAGCTTGACAATTAAATGTCTTAGCCATATTCAAAGTAGACGAGATACCCTTTCCTGCTAAGTAGAAGCCCAAGATGTTGTCCAACTTGGACCCTTAACTTCCAAAAGAGGAAGTACGGGCCACGTTGGCAGAAGAATTAGTATTGTATAACATGGATCTTGAACATCCCGACTGAATGTTCCAACTCAAGTCCTAGCTAAAGCCAGAAATCTGGGCCGACTTGGAGAAATTCCTCTCTAAATATCAGGATATATTCACGTGGTTCCACGAAGACATGCCTAGCATTGACATTTTTTGCCATCATTTTGATGTTCGCCTTGAGCACAAATCAGTCATCTAGAAGAGGAGAGCATTCAATCCAAAGAGGTACATTGCCATCAATGAGGAGGTCTAGAAGCTCTTGAAGGCCAAGTTCATCCGAGAGATCACCTACCCGAAGTTGCTGACGAATGTAGTCCTGGTTAAAAAAGCCAATGGGAAGTGGCGAGTTTGTATTGACTTTACTAATCTTAATAAAGCTTGCCCAAAGGACTACTTCCTACTGCCCTGGATAAACTAGCTTATGGATGTAATGACCGAACATGAGCTCTTGAGTTTTATGGATGCCTACTCCAGATACAACTAGATTAAGATGGCTAAGGAAAATAAGATCAAGGCTACTTTCACCATGGACCAAGGACTTTTCTGTTATGTGGTTATGCCATTTGGACTGAAGAACACTAGAGCCACCTATCAACGCCTAGTGAACAAAATGTTTGCTTGGCTGGTCGGTAAGTATATATGGATGACATGCTTGTCAAATCCATCTAAGCAGCAGACCATATCGTCAATCTCTGAATAACCTTTGACATCCTCGGTGAATACAAGATGAAACTCAACCCAACCAAGTGTGCATTTGGAGTTGAGTTTGGCAACTTCCTTGCATTCATAGTTAACCAAAGAGGAATTGAAATCAATCCAGCCAAAGCCCAGACCGTGATAGACATGCACTCGCCTCGTACTGTCAAGGAGGTACAGAAGCTGACTGACATGATAGCAGCTCTATCCAAGTTCGTCTCCTGTTCCACCGATAAGTGCTACCCTTTGTTTCAGGCACTCAAAGGGAGGTTTGATTGGAGCAGGGAGTGTAAGGAAGCATTCCAAGGTCTTAAAAGATACTTACCATGCCCCAGCTCCTATCTAAACATTTATCAGGAGAAACACTATATGCCTACTTGGTTGTATCCGAGAAAGCCATGAGCTCGGTCCTTGTTCGAGAAGAAGACAATGTCTGAAAGTTAGTCTACTACACAAGTCATGCATTTCAGGGCACCGAGGAGTGGTACCCTCCATTGGAAAAGCTTGCATTTGCCATAGTCACTTCTACCCAGAAGCTCCGGCCATATTTCCAAGGTCACACTATTTGGGTCCCAATCAAGTACCCCTTACATCAAGTCCTTTAAAGTCAGGAGATATCTAGATGGATGGCCAAATGGCCTATTGAGCTTGGACAATAAGGCATAAACTTTATGCCCAAGATGGCCATTAAGGCATTGGCGTTGGTCAATTTCATTATAGAGTTCACGAACGTCGGGTAAAATAAACCATATACTAAGAAAGTTGCTATTAAGGTCCAAGATGCCCCTAGTAGCAACAGTAGTACCTTTGAGCCTGAGCCAAAATGGGAACTTTTCGTGGACAGGTCGTCATACGCCGATGGCTTGGGCACCAGTTTGGACAGATACAAGGCCATTTACATGCTTCGTTTTGGCTTCAAGGAATCCAACAACAAAGCCGTGTGCAAAGCATTGCTGGCCGAACTCAGGATTGCACAAGACCTTTAGGTAGACCACATCTGTGTCTACAGTGACTCAATTCCCATTGTCCAGTAGGTCATCGGTGGGTTTCAAGCCCAAACAGAATCCATGACAGCCTATTTAAAAGAGGTCAAGGCATTGCGAGGGAAGTTCAAAGCCTATTCCTTCATCTAGATCCCAAGATCCAAGAATTCAAAGGCCGACACACTTTCTCAAATAGCCTTAAAACTGGGCGATAGTGAGCTAACGTTGGTCCTGATTGAGAGACTAGTTGATGAAGCATCACCAAAGAAGTGGCTAGTGTAGCCAAAGAGCAAGCATGTACCTTGATGGACTCAATCATCTGATACCTGACCATAGCTGAGTTGCCTGGAGACTGAGAGCAAGCCCGAAACATCTGCAATAGCTCGGCCTGGTATTCGATGATTGAGGGAAAACTACAAATGTGGGTACACTACCCCATGCCTAAGATGTGTTGGGCGCAAGGAGGCTCAATACCTCATATAGGAAATTCATGGCGGATTATGCGGCAACCATGTAGGGGGCACTTTTTAGCTTAAAAATACTTCCGTCAGGGGTACAACTAGCCAACCATAGAGCGAGACTATAAGGAATATGCACGAAAATGCCTCCAGTGCTAGCAATTCATCCAAGCAATCAGACGACAAGCCAAGCCACTCAACTCCATCACATCTGGCCATTCGCTATGTAGGCCATCAACTTGATCGAGCCTCTATGCTAAGCTAGATCATAGTTCAAGTATTACATAGTGGCCATCGACTATCTAACCAAGTGGGTGAAGGTCTAACCTTGCACCAACATAACCGAAGCTAAAGGCACAAGCTTCATCCAGAAGAACATTATCTACCGGTTTCGAATCCCACATACTATAGTTATTGACAATGCCAAGCAATTTGAATCAACAAGTCTCCTCTGCCTATGGGAACAACTCGAAATCAAGAAGGTCTTCTCTTTGCCTGGTTACCCTTAGAGCAATAGGCTGGTTGAAGTAGTGAAGACTATCAAAGACAACCTGAAGAGAAAACTAGAGGGGCTCAAAGGTGTGTGGATCGATGAGCTCCCAAAGGTATTCTGGGCTTACCATACTACAACTTGGGCTACCAAGGAAGAAACTCCATTCTCCCTTGTCTATAGAGCCAAAGCCGTTATCCTAGCCAAGGTCGGCCTACTAAGCTTCAGGGTTGAACATTACAATGAGTTGGAAAACACCGAACTCATAATGTCTGAACTTCACATGTTGGAGAAGAAGAGAGACAGAGCTCTTATCCACACTGTGGCTTAGAATCAAGCTCTTGCTCGATACTATAACAAGTAGGTTCATTTGAGAAGTTTTAAAGTTGGTGATTTAATATTCAAGAAGGTCATCATTCAAATAGCCCAAGCTTGGGTCCTTTGGCCCAAAATGGGATGGCCTCTGATCAACATCATCAGGCCAGGCACGTACAAGATCACCGATGTGGAGGGGAATGTGCTCAGTCACCATTGGAATGTCGAGTGGTTAAAAAAATTCTATTATTAGCAAAAGCCAGAACTCTTTTTTTTGATCTGTGGTCTTATTCTTTTGTAACTAAAAGATTTGTTAAGCAGAGTAGAGATGTACAAAAAAGGAAATGCTAATGAATATGTTTTTAAAGAATTCCTCCAAGCAATGTGAATTGAAAAAGGCCATAACTCCTGAAGAAGGAAAGCTACCCTAACTTTTGTCTGGGGGGCTAGACCATAACTCTTGAAAAGGGAGGGCCACCCTAAAAACTAAACTGGGGGCCTGGTCGGCACATTTTTTGACCATAAGTGGGCTTAAAACACCAATCCACTAGTCCAACATCTTTCAGACGACCCAACCAAGAGTCACCCTAACATGGTGATGACTCCAAGGAACTCAACTCTTGACCACATTTAAACTCGTAAAACTTCTAAAGAACCTAAATAAGTCTAAGGGGGACTACAGGGCACTATACGCCGAACAAGGGTGTCCAAAACAAAAGGAAAAATTTTTCAGTCCTAGAAGTGGATGCTATTCTCACTTGACCAAAAGAAAAGACGATGATCCGAGAAACAATGAACTTGGGAAAAATAAAAATACCAAGGAACATTGAATGGGAAGAATCTATGTATAATCCGAGGATCATTGAACTTGAAAAAATTGAAATGAAAATTTCATTAAAATTTTTATCTTCGAGAGGTACAAATGACCAGGCCCTTCCTAAGCCCAAATAAAGAAAAAAAAAAGGGAGTATAAATAAATAAAATATATTCAACTCTGCTCTCCAGCTCCGGCCTCACCATCTTCCCCGTTGCCATTCTCTATATTGAGGTCCACCATGTCATCTTGCCCTTTGAGAGCTTGGACCTCAACCTAGTCTTTGCCCTCGCTTGCCTCAAGCTCGACCAGTAGAGACAAGTCCATGGCAGCGACCTTGGGGTGTTTCTCTAGAAGGTGGTCTTGAAGGTCTTTCATCTCGAGGTAATAATTGTTTGCATATTCAGTAGATGCCTTGAAATCCTCCACTGCCTGGGCCAGCCTGCCAGGTGACTCTTCCCTCAAGAACCACTCATGCTCATCCTCAGCGGCTTGGAGAGTGGCCTAAGCTTCGTCTGCCTTGACCTGCACCTTGTCAGCCTCTTCCTAAGCCTTCTTTGCCTTATCCTTAGCCCGAGTGGTGTTAGTATTGGCTTGGGAGAGCTCGGCCTCCTTTTCTTCTAGTGCCTTCTCTAGTTGGTCTTTCTCCTTGATAGCCTTTTCAGCCTTCCTCTACTCGAGGTGGAGGGTGCACTCAGCGATGAAGTCAGCCATCTTCATATACAAGCAGGCCTACAAGAGTAAATGGTTAGAGAGAAAAATGCAAAATAATGGGAAGTTCAAGATAATCAAGCAGCACGTACCTTGACAAATAGGCAGAAGGCCAAACGGAAGTAGTCCAAGAATGTCTCCTCCTAGACTGCAGGCACAGCTTCTTCGATGGTCTCAACCATCAAGTGTCATGTAGTATAATGCCTCCTTGGTGGTTCGGTTGCTGGTGGCAAGGTGATGGCGACGATTGTTGGAGGTTGCCTTAGCTTGATGAGCCTTCTGATCTCATCAACGACGGTGGGAATGTTGGCTACTCAGGTGCAAGAGGGCGCTCGGCTTATTAGGTCTTCCTTTTTTTCAAACTAGTGACCTCCTTGCCTTTAGATCGACGAAGGTTTTCCATTATCCTCTGCCTTTCTTACCTTGATGTTTGCTACGAAGACATTTTTGTAAGTAAAACCATGTAAAGACGGGCTCGATAAGAGTTAAAAAAAAGAAAGAAAAAGAAAGAAAAAGCTTGAGGTGTTCCCCCAATCCAGAGCTATCTTAATGGGTAAAGATGCCTTATCATGTCCTCAAGGTCTTTGACTGCAATGGGAGGTCCCAAGCCGAGGGACCCACCCAAAGAGTCCTCAAAAGTGGATGATGATGGCTCCCCCATTGGCAGCCCAGATCGGTAAGTGCTTGGTCCTAGGATATCTTCGGCACCACACCTTGCGATCGTCACTTACTTCGCTGCCTGAGTAGGTGGGACGTTATGGCGGGGGTTTGTTGAGCTGGACTTCTTGAACCAATTGTAATAGGTGATGTTGGTCTTTTGGAGTAGGAAGGACTGTTGATGAGTCGACTTGGGATTTGAATACAATTCCTCCATTGCTACAACAACCTTGTTCGGTGCGCATGGCCTCTTTGACCAAATGTGCCCTTGCTCAAATCTCCTCGGGACTTCTTGGTCCTCGGCCACCACCTCACTAACCCAAGATGTGTAATTCCCCCCGATGAAGAATCACTTGAACTTTCAAAGCTTGTTCAAGTCGAGGTTCCCGAGAGTGAAGCCCTTTTGGAAGCCGGTGAAGTAGTACTAGCCTAATTGATGAGGAAGCCGCTTCATCTTGTACATTGCTTGAAAGCCTCCCATGGTATCTCGGTCAAGTGGTATTACCTCTAGAGGACATACATCCTACTCAAGAGGCTATAACAATTCAAGTTTAGCTGGGTAGGGTAAACATTTAAACCATTTAACGCCCACCAAAGGAAAGGATGAAAGGGTAGGCGAAGTCTTGCTCAGAAGAACTTGATGTACATAGTGATATGGCCTTTTAGCGAGTTCAGCAGTGAGTCTCCCTTGTCAGGTAAGACAAGTTCAACATCATCGGGGATCCGATATTCCCGATGTAGAGCCTTGAGCCGACCTAGCATCGAAGACTACATGTATCCTGTTGTAGAAACCTGGCCAAGCCGGGAGCTCTGGTAGGCGAACATCCCCAGAACCTTGGTTGCTACGGGCCTCTCCTTGACCTCCTTGCCTTTTGATTCTGCATCCTTGGCTGGCCAATCCTCCCCCATCGAGGTGTCGACGGTCACTTGTCCCGTGACAAGAATGAAAGCCCTAGCTCCCTAGACCAAGGTGTTCAGCACATTAGCAATTGCCACCAAGCTGGCGTGTTCCTGAGCCGTAACTTGAGACATGCTTGCGACAGCTGCCCTGATATATGGGTTCTCACCCCTACATTGCCTGATCGGGCACCTTCCATCGATCATGTCCAAGAACTTTTGTTTTGGTACCATCCCAGCACTAAAGCTAAGGATCTTGGCCAATCGGGTAGCGCCACCCTGACCAGACAAGACCCTTTGAATGTCGGCTGCCTCGGTCGTCGACTGGTCGATCTCAATGCTACTATCCGACCAAGAAATGGCAATGTCATTTTAGAAATTGCTTAGGTCACTCATTTTCAAATATTCACTTTAGAAAAATTACCTACTTAGTTTGTAGTTTCTCGAGAAAAGTACTAAGTTCTCATGTCACAACCTGCTGCTTGACAGCTAAAACTTAAAGATTCTAAAGTCTAGATGTGCTAAACACACTTACACTACAGAGGATTAACTCCTATTTATAGTTGAAACCTAGGCGCAAAACTTGGGCATATAAATTGAAGAGACGTGATGATTACGCTCGTTAGGAAAACATCCAATCATGTGCTGAAACATGTCCCATAGAGCTTGACCGCATGGCTCTTTAACTCCCATTGCCCCAAGATGTGGCCTAAAGGCCAACCTAAGCCAACCACACCCTTTCAGTATAGTCCACCTGGCCAAGCACCGACCAAGTGTATTGGGGGCTACTGTTGGAGGTGTGCTTGGTGTTGTCCCCTACGAACGCTTCCTTGGTGGCTCTACAACTGTACTTGCCAGAAGTCATCAGGAAGGTAATCTTTAACCTCTTGACCTTGGCTTTTCCTCTCAAGGTGCTCTACAAGGCCCTCATTGGCCGCAATGTAAGCCCTCACCTCCTCAGGAAAGACGCGTGCTTAAGTCGGATTGTTAGAGCCTACAAACAGACAGCCATTCGCCACAGAAGGTCAACAAATGGCCACATTTTTGCCGTTAGATGGAGGCCGATCTACTGACGGAGGCCATGACACATGTCACCTGCCCTCTAACAGACCTTGATATGACACACAGGTCATAGGTGAAACTCACCTAACACTCGGTTCGAGTGGTTGCCTATAAATAAAGTGCATTTACTGTATCTCAAGGCCAACGTGCTCTTTTCCAACTAGCTATCTCTCGTACTTTTGTGAGTAGTACCTGCCTTGAGTGTTAGAGAGCCTTTGTCTAGTATCACACCGGTGCCACTCTTTACCTCTAAAGCATCCCTCCTCTTGTTGTAGGTATGTCCAAGTAGGCCAAGATGAGCAGGGAAGAGTCATTTGAACACCGTGCATAATCGCACGTGGTGTTGATTCACCGCCGCCTATTAGTAAGCATCAACAAACAACTTGTTTATTTAAAAAAAAAATCATTTAAATTTAAAAACATTATAACGATACATTATAATAGGTTGTTATATTTTGTTTTTCAATCAAAACATTTATTATATATATTAAGTTTATTGTTTTTTTTTCAAAAATGCTTATGTTATATAAATAAAGTTTAAAAAATGAAAAAACATGAATTTATCTTTGGTATAAATTCTAAGACTTGAACTTTGGTATTTTCAGAAATGGGTGATAACATGAACATTGTTCCAACTAAGAATATTCCAATTGAGAACACTTCTGAGAGACTAGTGCTATTTCCTCGGGTTCATGTCTTGACCTTGACACAACCTTTGTTGGTTTTGGTTCCTATGAGCCACAACCAGAAACCAGAGAAATTTAGTGTACTGAATTTCAAAACTTGGCAACAAAAGATGTTGTTCTATTTGATAACACTGAATCTTGCAAGAATCTTGAAAGAGGATCCTCTTACTATTAGAGAGGATAAAACAAATGTTCAAACTTTGCTTGCTGTTGAAGCATGGAAGCATTTTGACTTTTTGTGCAAGAAATATGTTTTGAATGGCTTGATTGATGCACTTTATAATGTGCATAGTCAGAAAAAATGGGCCAAAAAAGTATGGGAGCCTTTGGACCTTAAGTAAAATATAGAAGATATTGGTGCTAAAAAGTTCATAGTTGGATGGATCATGAACATAGAATGGTGGATTTCAAGACTATAATCAGTCAAGTTTAAGAACTGCAATTACTTAGTAAGTCTTTCCAGATAGCTGCGATTATAGAAATGCTACCCCTACATAGAATGACTTCACAAACTATTTGAAGCATAAGCGTAAAGAGATAACCATTGAAGACCTTGTTGTTCAGCTTCGTATTGAGGAAGACAATAGAAGCTTTGAGAAAAAGCTGTCTAATAAGTCTGTTGCCAAGGCAAATGTGCTGGAGTGATAAAGCTACAAGAGTAAGAAAAATAAGTTGGGGTTCAAGCTAGAACCTAAGGGAGGAATTTCAAAGAAGCAGAAATTCTAAAGGAAGTATTTCAACTATGACAAGGTGGATCACAAATCAGCAAATTGTAGGCTGTCAAAGAAGAACAAGAAGAAAGAGGCCAATGTGGTGGACACCATCACATAAGAAGTGTCTGACATCAGTCTTTCTACTGTTGTCTCTGAAGTTAACATCATAGACTCCAACCTAAAGGGGTGGTGGCTAGACACTAGGGCCACATGCCATGTTTGCTGTGATAGAGCTACCTTTACTAAACTCGTACTGTCAGACTCTAGAGAGAAGCTGTATATAGGCAACTTTGCTACATCTGAGATAATAGGCCAAGGAATGGTATTCTTGAAGATGACTTCAGGCAAGAAAGTTAAGCTATAAAATATGCTGTATGTGCCTGATATTCAAAAGAATCCCATTTTTGGAACTCTATTAAGTTTACATGACTTTAAGATGGTTTTTGAAGCAGATAAAATAGTTTTATTTAAACATAAGATGTATGTAGGAAAGGGATATGTGAAAGATGGGATGTGGAAAATGAATGTAATGGCTGTTAACCAAATTTCATCAATAAAAATAAAAAGTCTTACATTTATATGCTTGAGTCTTCTAAGTTATGGTATGGTAAACTAGGCCATGTTAATTATGATACTTTACATAGACTAATTAACTTGGATCACATACCCATGTTTAATATTGATCCCAAACATAAGCGCAAAATACGTGTAGAAGCAAAACTAACAAGATCTTCATTCCAAACAATTGAGAGGAATATTAAGCCACTTGATTTGATACATAGCGATGTTTGTGACTTAAAATTTGCATAAACTAGAGAAGGGAACATATATTTTATTACTTTCATAGACAATAACACAAAATATTGCTATGTATATTTGCTTAAAAGCAAGATGAAGTTATAAAGAAGTTTGCTCTCTATAAGCAAGAAGTTGAAAACCTACTCAATAAGAAAATTAAGATGGTAAAAAGTGACTGTGGTGATGAATATGTAGAACCATTGAGTGAATTTTATGCACAACATGGTATTATTCACGAGGTTACACTGCCCTATTTACCTTAGTCAAATGGTGTGGTTGAACGCAAAAATCGTACTTTAAATGATATGATGTTGATAAGTTCTAGATTGCCACAAAACATGTGGGGCGAAGCCAGCTGATTACCTTTTAAATAAGGTACCCTGAAAGAAAGAACACGAGACCCCTTATGAATTGTGGAAAGGTATATTCCTTGTGTATGAATCTAATAACCCTGAGATTCACAAGAACACGATAATGGAATCTAGGAATGCATCATTTTTTGAACATGTGTTTCCTTGTAAATCGAAAAGGGATTGTCCAAGTTCATCTAAATGAATGTTTGAGACTAGTGAAGAGAATAGTCAAGATTAAGACTAAGAAGTTGAAATTGATAAAGAAGAAGAAGAGCTATATGCTAGAGGCTCTAACACGTGTTAGTGTTTGTGTTTGTATTTTAGGCACATTTATTAATCATGTCATGTTCGTGTTTAGTTTAATCGTGTCGTGTTATAAACGTGTTAACATGAACACGACACATGAACATGAATTGCCAGCTCTAGTTTTGGGGTTCGTTTTAATCTTTTTATGAAAAATAATTATTTTACCCTTAATGGGTCTTAGAAAACTTTTGAAACCCATTTTCTTCCAAACTTACATTTCCTTGCAACTTATAAAATTGCAAAATACAAAACATCGGTTTTCTGTTTGTGAGAAATTCATTCTTTCAAAACTTGATGATTTTAAACTGTAATATAAAAATCTAGACGATTATGCCTTTGTCGTGTTTCTCCTGTAAAATTCCCAAATTCTTTTGGGCTTTCAATCATAAAATTTCTTATTGATTATAATTGTATAAAAACCATCTTTACACAATAAACATTTCTGTTTCACATGTTTTTATGATTTTGGCTCTAAACACAAAAGTTTGACATTTTTGCCATCGGAACCGAAAATAACTATTCTATATCAAAACATCCAGCTTTTTAACAAGGATAAAAACTTACAAAATCTCTTTGATCAAACTCAAACAATTTCAAAACGTTTTCATTATTTTACCAAATTGAAATTTCGTGATTAAATCTTGTAAAATTTATAACTTAAAACTAGTGGGGAAATTTCGCAAACTGTCTGCGAAATTGGTCTATTTCAAGGAGATCTAAAATTTTTGTGTTTTAACTTTTCTCTAGTTCATTCATCTTCTTAGAGTTTTGGGATGGATATAATTGAATCTAATTTTTTGGGCTTGATTCGATCAGAATTTGTGCTAGATTTCTACGCAAAAGTTGTCTGGCTCGTTGTTTTTGAAAATTCTTGTTTGAACTCAGAAAATAATTTGGCCTTTAAAGGCCTCAAACACTAAAATCTTTCATAAATGTCCTTTAAATACTTATTTGCACTAAAATAATTCTTAGTTTGCTTTCCTTGAGTTTAATTTTATTTTTATAAGCTTATGATCAAGCACTTAATACATAAACAAAACATAACATAATGTATTTCATACATGCCATAGTCCATAATATACATCAAACACTTGATGTGCATGTTAAAAATATAAACTTTTACTTGGTTTCAAGGACTAGAACATTACTCAAACAACCCTAAGATGTTAGTCCTTCCTTTTAGTTCTTGAGACCATCTCAAAATCCTTGATAACAATCCATAATATATCCATAAAGATTCCATTAAAAACATGATCAAGAACCCTAATATGCATTGGGAAAAGTTTTGAGCTTTACCTTAAAATACCTAAATCTTCCTCTAAAACTCTTTCTCATGCTTCCTTGAATGTTTTGGAAGCTTAAATCATCAAAACACTAAGAGAAAAATGTGAGATGGTGGCTGGTTTTATGCATGGGAAGATTGGGCATGTTTTCTAAAAGTTTCATGGAGCAATTGATGGAGAAAGAAAATTTTTTTTATTCCTACTGGTCTTTATGATTTGAAAGATGCCGTTTTATGAATAATTTGCAATGGCAAAATCCAGATCCAACAGGGAAAAGATGTGGCTATTTTTCTTCCTTAAAGGTGTCACCATGTACGTCCCACATACTTTTAACACAGTCTAAATTTGTAGTATATTGTATTTTTCTTATATTGTTAGTATGTTTCATATACTATCAATATATTTTTCTATACAATTTATGAAGTTCCATAATCTTCCATACCGATCCACATTCTTCGCACAATATAATTCTTATACTACTTAACTTTACATAGTCTTATTTATATACTGCATTACTTTATTGGTAAAATTCCATATACATACATTGTTATCAGTGTAATCCTTACTCTACATTATTCTCATACTACATAATTCATGCACTGCTTAATTTTCATGCTGTATAATTTCTATATTTTTCATATAGTATTTTTCATTTACTGCATTTATATTTCTTTAATATGTTGCAACACATTTTGCAACAACTAAGTTTTGTAGTTTATTTTTCCTTGCTCATCATCTAACTCTCATCTTCATTTAATTCACACTTTACTTAAGTCTTTGACATAATTTTTAATCTTAAAAATTTCATATTTACTCTTATTAAATTTGTTACAAAATTTGGATTTGAACAATAATTCTTGTGACACTAAAATTGCTCCTCAAGCTCCTAACAAATATTTTGAGCATAAAATTTAGCTTACAAAATTTGTACATAAATTACTTAATATAGTCCTTTAATTATTTCGCATATAATGCATTAGAAATTTCTCGAGTATTATAGTTACTTGACTATATAATCTTAAATTTAAACATATTTTCATGTAAAGTACTTAGATTTTTAGAATAATTTTTTTAAAAAATATATAATAATAATTTCTCAAGACATTTTCTTTTTAAAACATTTCTTAATTTAAAATAAAACCCTTTTGAAACTTTTCTAATTTAAATATTGTGATCAATTTTCTTACATTAAAACTTATGTATATTTGTTGCAGTATTTGTTGTAATATATTAATCTCAACATTATTTAAACATATCTTAATATAAAGTACTTAAATTTCTAAAATAATTATTTCAAAAACTATATAATAATAATTTCTCAAAAAATTTTCTTTTAAAACATTTCTTAATTTTAAATAAAACCCGTTTGGAACTTTTCTAATTTAAATATTGTGATAAATTTTCTTGTATTAAAACGTATGTATATTTGTTGCAGTATCTGTTGTAATATATTAATCTCAAAATTATTTAGACTAAGGTTGTATAATACAACCATAGTTTTTAAAATATACATGCATAAAACAATTTAAAATTACATGCCTAATTTATTTTAAACCTATTATAGAAAATACATTTCATATGTGGTTTCCATTCCCATCTATACCATTTGCCGCTCATAATTTTCCCATCAAATTTTGTTGACAGATTTCTTACCTACAATAAGAACATAGATGAAAAGGTTTTTGTTCAACAAGTGGGAATTGACACTCACAAAACATAACTTAAAATATTTACCAAATCATGCATGAGCTAGTTATTCTTCATGAGCTAGTTATGCTTTATGATGAATGTATATTTTATGTATATATCTTTTCCTACTGATTAGGCTTGAGTGTTCGTACTAGTTGCATGTGATTTTTCTAACAACACCGATCATAAACAAAACTGAACTGAATGACTCTCTATAAATTGAGAGGTTGGTATGACACCTTTAACTTCTTTTGTCTTATTTGTTTCATTTATCTTATTGTGTTTGTAGTATGATATGTTAATATATAGCATCACATATAGTGCATCATCATGTATAGCACAAGACATAATCATGATGTAGCATAACATGACATAAACATGCATATGATGACTTAACTTGGCATGAATACATGACATGACATACCATAACATGGTATGGCAAAAAACTGATCATACATTTCATAATTTTCATAAATCATGTAAAAATATTTTATTTTAAAAACTGTAGTTTTTATACTATACGCCAGATTCCTACTTACGTGCTTCTAGAAATAAGACTGCTAGCTCGCCACGTTCATTTCCATTATTTTCATACTATGTCGAAGAAATTCATTGAGAGTGTAAGGTTAGCTTGTCTTATGCTATGTAATTTAGCATAATCATAAAAAGAATTAGATCATTTTTTAGAATACATTTCCCTTTAAAGCATTGCATGATCATCTATTTATTACAAGCATTAGTTTAATCTAAGCCACATAATTTAATTTTCCTTAACTGCCTTTAATTATTCGTGCTAAACATGATAATTAATTAATCAATTTAATAATTAATTAATTATCTTAGTCAATAACTAAGTCTAAATGAAACCCCTTTTCTTATTCTTGTTGGGCTCAAAGTTGTATAAGAGCTCACTTGTAGTCATTATTTATTTTCATATTATATAAATATGGCCCATTAAGTCTCGAAGCATCTATAGTATTTTAAACGCTAGGTTGTCAAAACTTTGATCTGAGAGATGGCTTTTGAGCTAATAAATTGTTAGGCCTGTATTTAGCATTGTAATATTACGAGCCTAACTTGTTGGGTTTCTATGATTCTAATTTTAAATTCTGTTGAAGTTTATTAATAAAATCTATCTTTTATACTTATAAAAATTTAGTGTCAAAATATCATATTTGAAAATAGTCCTTGTTGATGTTTATCGATGGATGGCAGTAGATCAACACAACGTCTGGCTGCACACGGGACTCGGACAGCTCTTCCTTGCTCGTCTTAACCTACTTAGAGGTAGCTGTGACAAGAGAAGGGACACTTTGGAGGTAAGGGGGGACACCTGTAAGGTTCTAAACAAGGGCTCTCCAACGCTCAAGGAAGGTACTATTCGATAGAGTACAGGAGCTAGTTAGTTAGGAAGGAGCATGTTGGCATTGAGCTGTAGTAGACGCGCTCTATTTATAGGCCACCACTTAAACCGAGTGTTAAGTGGGTTTTACCCATGATCCGTGTGTCATATCAAGGCCAGTCAGAGGGGTAGGTGACATGTGTCACAGCCCCTGCTGGCAGATCAACCGTCATCTGATGGTGGAAAAGCAGTCATTTGTTGGCTTTCTATGGTGAGTGGTTGTCTACTACGCAAGCTCAGACAACTCGACCTGAGCACGAGTCTCCCTCGAGGAGGCGAAAGCTTACATCAGGGCCAAAAGAGGCCCTGTAGAGCACCTCGTGAGGATGAGCTGAGGTCAAAGGATCAAGATTGCCTTCTCAGTTACATCTATAGAGTATAGTAACCAAGCTGCCGAGGACATGTTCCTTAGGGACAACATCGAGCACACCCCTAAAAGTAGCCCCTAGTGTACCTGGTGGGTGCTTGGTTGGATGGACTATAGCAAGAGGGTGTGGTCAGCTCAGGTTAGCCTTGATGCAGCATCCTAGAGCAATGGGAGTTGAAGAGCCATGCGGTTAAGCTCAGTGGGGCATGTGTTGCCATAGGATTGGGTGTTTCCCAAACAAGTGCAATCATTGTGTCTCTTTGATTCCTATGCTTGAGTTTCATACCTAAGTTTTAGCTATAAATAGGAGTTAATCCCCCATTATGCCAGTGTACAAGCATGACTGGACTTTGAAATTTTTAAATTTTAGCTACCGAGTTGTAGGTTGTGACCCAAGAACTTAAGTCTTCATCCCAAGCAACCACAAACCAAGCAAGTAATTTGTCCAAAGTAAATATTTAAGAATGAGTGACCTTAGCAATTCCTAAAATGACATAGCCATCTCATGGTCAGATAGCAGCATAGAGACTGACCATTCAGCGACCGAAGAGGTCGATGTAGAGGTGTTTCACCTGGTCTAGATGGCACAGCCTGACTAGCCAAATACTAAGTCTCAGTGCTGGGACTGTACCCAAGCAAGAGTTTCTTGATATGATAGACGAGAAGCAATTGATCAGTCCGTGTAAAGGCAAGTTCCCATTCATCAGGGCAGTTGTCGCAGGCATGTCCTGTGTTATAGCCCAGGAACATGCCGGCTTGGTAGCAGCCCCTGAAGTGTTGAGCACCTTAGGTTGAGGAGTTGGGGCTTTAACTCTTGTCATGGGCCATGTGGCTGTTAATACCTCCATTGAGGACTGACTCGCTAGGGATGTAGAATCAGAGGACGTCATGTTCAAGGAAGAAAAAGCTAAAGAAAGGCCCATCGTTGCTAGGGTCTGGGAGATGATTGCATATAGAAGCTCCTAGCTTGGCTAGGTCTCTGTTGTTGGGAATACGTCGGCTTTGACATCAAATCCCTGATGATGTTGACCTTTTCTTGCCTGGTGAATGAAACTCACCGTTGAACCCGCTAGAAAGCCACATCACTCTATACATAGAGTTCTTTTGAGCTAGAATTTGCTTGCCTTTTCATCCTTTCTTCCGGCAGGCATTAAATGACTTAAATGTGTGCTTTACTTAGTTGAACCCGAACTACTATTGCACATCGATCGGGATGCATATCCTTTAAAGGTACTACCACATGGCCGAGATGCCATGGGAAGCTTTCAAGCAAGTGTACGAAATAAAGAGGCTTCCTCGACAATCAGGATGGTACTACTTTATCAGCTTCAAGAAGGATTTCAACCTCAAGAACCCTAACTCCAACAAGTTTTAGAAGTTCAAGTGGTTTTTTGTCAGGGGAAACTATGTGTCTCAGGTCGATGAAGTGCTACCCAAGGAGCAACAAGTCCCGAGGAGGTTTAAGCAAGGGCACATATAGTTAAAGAGGCCGTGGGCACCGATTAAGGTCATTACAGTAGTAGAGGAGTTGTATTTGAAGCCTGAGTCTACTTGGTAGTAGTCCTTCTTGCTTTAGAAGACCAATCTCACCCACTATAGTTAGTTTAAGGGGTCTAGCTTAACAAACCCTCACCAAAATGTCCCACTCGCTTGGTCGGCCAAGCAAGTGATAGTTGCCAGGCCTAGTGCCCCGGACATCCTAGGGTAGAACACCAACCGATCTGAGTGGCCCATGAGAGAGCCATCATTATCCGATTTTGAGGACTCTTGGGGTGGTTCCCTCGGGTTGGGGCTGCCTATCATCGATGAAGACCTCGAGGACATGGTAAGGCATCGATATCCGTCAAACTAACTCTAGATTGGGGGTAAGCCCTAAGCTTTTTTTCTTCTCTCCCGTTTTTTTTTTTTTTTGAGTTTGTTGAGCTTGCCTTGACTTAGTGATTTCTTTTTGTAGACATGTCTTCATGGCAGATGTCTAGGTAGGAGAGGCAGAGGTTAATGGAAAACCTTTGTTGATCCAAAGGAAAAGAGGTCGTTGGGTTGAAGAAGAAGAGGACCCAGGGGCCTGAGCGCTCTCTTGTCGTCGAGCAATTGGTCGCTCCATTATGGCCAACGAGATCAAGAGGCTCATAGAGCCGAGACCACCCACCGACCATCATTATTATTGCGCTGCCACCACCAACCGAGCCCTAAAGGAGGCACCATGCCATGTGACTTCTAATGGTTAAGACCATCGGAGATGATATGCCCAGGGAGGAGTTCTTCTAGGCAGCCCATGAGGAAATTTTTTCAAACTGCTTCTGGTTAGCCTTTTGACTCTCTATTAAGGTAGGTAGGATCCATGTCTTGAGCTTTTTCTTGCTTGAGACATTTTCTTTGCTCTAATGACTTCTTCTCTCAAGCCTACATGTACATGAAAATGGCCAACTTCATAGTCAACTATGCCTTTTATCTTAAGCAAAGGAAGGTCGAGAAGGCTAACAAGGAGAAAGACAAGGCAGAGAAGGCATTGGAAGGGGAGGTCAAGCTCTCTTAGGTGAAGATCGACACCACCTAGGCTGAGGACAAGGCAAGGAAGGCCCAGGAGGAGGCAGATAAGGAGTAGGCAAAGGAGGGCAAGGCACAAGCCGTTCTCCAAGCTGCCCAGGATAGTAACGAGCGCTTCTTGAAGGAGGAGCTGCTCGATAAGCTGACCTAGGTAGTAGAGGACTTCAAGTTGTTCGCGGAGTATGCAGGCAACCTCTAACTCATGATGAAGGACTTGCAAGAGTATCTTTTATAGAAACATCCTGAGGCCACTGCCTTGCATTGGTCTTTGGTGGTCAAGCTGGAGGCAGGTGAGGATGCAAAGCAGGTCAGGCAGGATGCAGTAGTGGACCTCGACGTCGAGAATGGCGACGGCAAGGATGGGGCGCAAGCCTGAACTTTTGTACCTATTTTTAATTTCTTTTTTCTGTATGGGTTGAGAGATGCCCGGTTATTTGTACCTCCCAAAGACGATGAGTATATTTTATGTTTTAATGAAAATTTCATTTCACCTTTCCCAAGTTCAACAATTCCTAAAATAAAACTTTAATTTCATCTTTTTTAAGTTCAACGCTCCTCAAAATGAAACTTTTAAATGCATTTTTTTTGAAGTTCAATGCTCTTTGGAATGAAACTTTTAATTTCATTTTTTCCAAGTTCGATGCTCCTTGGAATGAAACTTTTAATTGTTTGGCTGAGTAAGGAAGACCTGTTTATTGATATTAGGTTTCAAACACCCTAGTTCAACGTGTCTAATTTCAGGCTATCTATAGTAGCATGTTGTGTCCAATACCCCCTCTTAGACTTGTTTAAGTTCTTCCAATGTTTTACAAGTCTTATTATGGTCAGGAGTTAAGATCCTCGAAGTCATCACCGTGTTAGGATGACTCTTGGCTAGGTCATTTGCATTATGATGGACTAGTGGACTAGTGTTTCATGTCCACTTGTGGTCAAAATCGTGCCGATCAGCACCTCAGTTTGATTTTTGGGATGACCTTCCCTCTTTAGGAGTTATGGTCCTATCCCCTTTGGGTGGCCTTCCTTCTTTGGGAATTATGGCCTTTTCAATACGAATTGCTCCAATGAATTCTTTAAAATTGGTATTTTCATTAACATTTTTTTTTGTACCTCTCAGTTCTGCTTAGCAGGCCTTTTAGTTACAAAAGAGAATGAAGCCAGAGGTCAAAAAAGGAGTTCTGGCTCTTTGTTAGCAACAAAATTTCTTCAAGTGCTTGGCATTCTAGGGGTGACTGAGCACATTTCCCTTCATGTCAATGATTTTATATGTGCCTGGCGGTATAATGCCGACCACTTTGAATGGGCTGTCCCATTTAATCCGAATGACTTGAGCCTAGGCTGCTGAATAATGACCTTCTTGAGTACTAAATCACCAACTTTGAACTTCTTGGATAAACCCACTTGTTGTAGTACTGAGTAATGACTTGGCTTCGAGCCGCAATATGAATTAAGGCTCTATCTCTCTTCTCCTCCATCAGGTCGAGTTCAAACATCATGAGTTCGGCATTTTATAGGTCCGTATAATGTTCAACTCTAAAGCTTGGCAGGTCGACCTTCGCAGAGATAACGACTTAGGCTCCGTAGACAAGCGAGAACAGAGTCTTCCTTATGGTAGTCTTGGTCATGGTACGATAAGCCTAGAGCACCTTTAGGAGCTCATCAATCCATACACCTTTGAGCTTTTCCAATTTTTTCTTCAAGTTGTCCTTGATGGTTTTGTTGACTGCTTCAACTTGTCCATTGCTTTAAGGGTAATCGGGCAAAGTGAAGACCTTTTTGATGTTGAGCTGCTAGCATAGATAGAAAAACTCACTGATTTGAACTGCTTGGCGTTGTTGGTGACTATCGTATGTAGAATTCTAAACTGGCAGATAATTCTCTTTCAGATGAAGTTGATGCATTTGGCTTCAGTCATGTCAGTATAGGCTTCAACCTCTACCTACTTGGTGAGGTAGTCAATGGCTACTATGCAGTACCTAAACTGTTACTGGGATTAGGGGAGAGGTCTGATCAGGTCGATGGCCCACTTAGAAATTGGCCAAGCGAATGTGATGGAGTTGAGAGGCTCGGTGTGTTGTCCAATTGCCCGAGTAAACTATTGGCACTTAAAGCATTTTTGTGCATATTCTTTATAGTCTTGTTCCATGGTCGGCCGGTTGTATCCTTAATGGAGGCATGTATGGTTGCTGCATAACCCACCATGGATTGAGGTATTGCGCCTCCTCGAGCCCAACACATCTTAAGCATGGGGTGGTTTAGCCACGTTTGTAGAGCTTTCCTCTGATCATCGAATATTGGGTTGAGTTGTTTCAAATGCGTTGTGCTTGTTGTTGATCACTAGGCAATTCAGCTATGATCAGGTATCCGATGATTGGGACCATCCATGTACTCGTTTGCTTTTTAGTAACATTTGGCACTTATTTGATGATGCTCAACATAGCCAGTCTCTTAATCGATACCGACGTTAGCTTGGCATCTCCTAATACTAAGGCTAGTCGAGCAAGAGTGTTAGCTTTTAAATTCTTAGATCTCAGGATCTGGACGAAGTTGTAAGCCTTGAACTGTCCTAACAACACCTTGATCTCCTTTAAATAGGCGGTCATGGACTCTGTTTGCCATGGAATCAACTAACGACTTGTTGGACAATGAGAATCGAGTCGCTGTGGATACGAATGCGGTCCACCTCAAGCTTTCATGCAATTCTGAGCCTAGCAGTAGTGCTTTATACTCAGCTTCATTGTTGGATGCCTTGAAGTAGAAGCGAAGGGTGTAAATGGCCTTGTACCTATCTGGATTGGTGAGGACTAGGCTGGTGTCCAAGCCATTAGCATAGAACGATCCATCCATGAAGAGCTTCCATTTGGGCTCAGGCTTGGCTGTATTGCTTCTGCTACCGTTGGGAATGTGTTGGACTTCAAGAGGAGCTTTCTTAACAAAGGGCCGCCCTGCCAGATGTCCGTGAACTCCGCAATGAAATTAGCCAAGGCTTGCACCTTAATAGCTATTCAAGGGACAAAGTGTACGTCATATTGCCCAAGCTTAATTAACCTTTTGGCCATTCGTCTAGATATCTCTGCACTTTGCATGACTTGGTGCAAGGGATACTTGGTTAAGACCTGAACAATGTGACCCTGGAAATATGGTAAGAGCTTCTAGGCAGAGGTGACAAGGGCAAACGCAAGTTTTTCCAATAGAGGGTACTTCTCCTTGGCGCCCTAAAATGCATGAATAGTGTAGCAGACTGGTTTCTAGACCTTGTCTTCTTCTCCGATAAGGGCCAAGCTTATAGCCTTCTTAGATACAGCTAGGTAGGCATATAATGTTTCTTTCGGTAAAGGTTTAGATGGAATCAGGGGCATGGCTAGGTATCTCTTGAGATTTTGGAATGCTTCCTCACACTCTCTGCTCTACTCAAACCTCCCCTTTAGTGCCTCGAAAAAAGGGTGGCACTTGTCAGTAGACTAGGAGATAAACCTAGACAAAGCCACAATCATGTCGGTTAGCTTCTACACTTCCTTGACGTATAGGACAAGTACATGTCGATAATTGCCTAGGCTTTGGCTGGGTTTACTTTAATTCCTCTTTGGTTAACCATGAATCTGAGGAATTTGCCAAACTTAACTCTGAATGTGCACTTGGCCGAGTTAAGTTTCATTCTATATTCCCAAAGAACATCAAAGCTTGCTCAGAGATCGGTACTATGGTCCACTACTTAGATGGATTTGATGAGCATGTCGTCTACATATACCTCCATAATTTTGCCAATCAGCTGAGCAAACATCTTGTTTACCAAGCATTGATAGGTAGTTCTAGTGTTCTTTAGTCTAAATGGCATGACTACATGGCAAAAAAGTCCTTGGTCCATGGTAAAGGCGGCCTTGATTTGGTCTTCCTCAACCATTCTACTTTGGTTGTAGCCAGAGTAGGCGTCCATGAAACTCAATAGCTCGTATTCAGCCATTGCATCCATAAGCTATAGTTTATTTGAGGGAGTGGGAAGCAGTCCTTTGGGTAGTCTTTGTTGAGGTCGGCATAGTCAATACAGACCTGTCATTTCTCATTGGCTTTTTTTAACCAGGACTACATTCACCAGCCACTCTAAGTAGGTGACTTCTTGGATAAACCCGGCCTTCAAGAGCCTTTAGACCTGTTCGTTGACGGTAGCATACCTTTTTGGATTGAACACTTTTCTCTTCTAGATGACCAGTTTATGCAAGGGGCAGACATTAAGATGATGGCATATGACATTAGGGTCAATACCAGGTATGTCTTTGTGGGACCATGCGAATACATCTCAATATTCTGTGAGGAATTTCTCTAACTCAGCCTAGATCTTAGGCATTAGCTATGAATCGAGTTAGAAAGTTTGGTCTGGATGTTCAGGATCCAAGTTATACAACACTAGTTCTTCAACAAGAATGGCTTGCATTTCCTCTTCTGGGAGCCGAAGGTCTAGGTCGAATAACATCTTAGGCTTCTACTCGGTAAGAAAAACTATTTTGTCCACTTTTAATATGGCTGAGACATTTAAGTGCCAAGCTGATGCCTCCCTTATGGTGCTAGCATGACAATCGTGAAAATCTTTCTGTCATGATCGGATGATCCTAATTCCACCTTTAGTTGGGAACTTCATCATAAGGTCATAGGTAGAAACCACAGCCTTAAGGGCATCCAAGGTTGGTCGCTTGAAAATGATATTGTATTGAGAGGGTTTGTCGACAACAAGAAAGTCGACAATGCGAGTTAGCCAAGCAAGTCCATCTCCAAAGGTGACCAACAAGCTGACCTCCTGATTGCTTGGACGCATTCTATAGTGAAACCATATAGGAATGTTTGGACCTGGACAAGCATGGTGTTATCGATCTTCAGCTTATCGTAGGCTTACTTAAACAAAATGTCTATCAAATTGCCATTGTCAATTAGCACATGTCGAACAATATTGTTGGCGATTTGGAGCTCGCACACGAGAGCATCATTGTGTGGATGAATGAGCTTGTCCGCCTTCTCTTTGGTGAATGTGATAGGACGTCTTCTTGTCAGCAAATCTTGTTGATGTGTTTAGACACATTCATTAGGTCACCCTTTTTGGCTAGCCAAGCTTCTCGGGCATAGGCCTGTAGGCCATTTGAGGTGTCCTCGGTAACAGGCCTGCCGAATATAATGTGAACAATGTTCGGGGGTTTCGGTCTATTCCCATCTTCATTATGTGGTTAGGTCTGCATGTCTTTGGTCAGTTGGTTGTTCCTTTTAGCCTCGAAACCAGGAGTGAGGACTCATCCATGAACTCTTACAAGTGCCCTTCTTGGACCAATTATTTGATATGGTCCTTGAGCTGGATGCAGTCATGAGTATTGTGTCCTATATCTTTGTGAAAATTGTAATATTTATTTTGGTCCCTCTTAGCCTTGCTCCCCTTGAGCTTGGGATCCACCAACAAATTACTACAACTTACTTGGGTTAATATCTCATTAATGTTGGTGACCAGGGGTGTGTAGTTCTAGAATTTCCTAGTTGGGACCTTGGTCTTGTCTACTTTTTGCTTCTTTTTCTATAGCTTCTTATTCTGTTCAGGGTCCGGTTGCTCTGGTGGAGCCTTTTGCTTCTTTCCTTTCTTATGTTGCTACCGTTGCTTTCACCTTCCTGGCGACTCTTTATGTACTTTGCTGAGTCAACATACCTGTAGGCATACTCGAGCATTTGAGAAAAAGTGCTCGATTGCTTGAAGGCGAGCGACCAAGTCAGGTTTTTGCCTCTAAGGCCCTCTATAAATGCATGCTTTAGGGTCTTGTCTTTGGTGCATCTCACCTCCAGTGTAGCACGAGTGAAATGGTTGATGTAGTCTTTGACACTCCTGTCTTCTTTCTTGACAACATAGAGGTAAGTTACTTCTTTTCTCCTCATCTTAGTCGTCGAGAAGGAGTTAGACAACTGTTGGAAAGAAGTGATGGTACCTGGCTCAATTCGTGGAAACCAATTCGAGTAGGGCCAGTCAATGTGAGGGAGAATGCCTTGCACATGGCTACGTCGCTAGTATTCTAAAGTAGCATATGTCCCCGATATAGTTCCACGTGCTCATCAATGTCGGTTGTCCCGTCATAGGCCTTGATCTGTAGGACCTTGAATTTGGGCGGCATGGGTGCCCACATGATGGCACTAGTAAATGATGCGTTTAGCGTGCCGCCCTCGTTGAGGCTAAAGTGGTTGTTGTAGATCTGGTCAATCTATCATTGCAATTCCTAAAATTAGTGACTATTGGTATCTTCAGGTAATTCCACCCTATATTGGGCACCTCCCTCAATCCTATTGCCTCCCCTAAGCTACGTGTCAGGTTGACCTTCACCCTGGCGCTTGAGTCGGTCAAACTTGGATGCTCGGGATCCTTGAGGAGACCAGTCTTGGTGCCCTTGCAGGCTAATCTGACCTTCCTGGACAAGCCTATTGTTGGCCAAGAGCCCATAGGTGGTCTATCTTGAATGTTCAGGGTTGGCATCATCTTGGACATTAGCCCCCTGTCTTGCTGGACCACCAACCTAGTCTTCTAGGGCCAGGGGAAGAAGGGCAAGAGCTAGTTATCATTGAGCTTGTTGTTGGGCCATCTGCTATGAGAGTAATTTGACCACAGCTGTAAGTTCTCAGATTGGATCCTAGGCAACTAGGTCTTCCATATCTTGCTCAGCCCTGGTCGCGCTACCTTTGCCACCAAACCTAGACCTAGCTGCTTAGGGCCTCCCCCAGGGTCTATTTGGGTTCTGGTTCAGGTTTTAAGCTTCCCCTGACCACTCTTGTCGGGCACCCTAATCCTTGGTATTCCTTCTAGTCACCATGCTTAGATTGCAAAGGGGGATGTGACTAATAGATTTGACTGAAGGCATAGGCGCCCTTCTTCTAGCCCTAAAATGTTGATGCTTACCAGTGGATGGCAACGGATCAACACCGTGTGCAGAGCACATGATGCTCGGATGGCTCTTCCTTCCTCATCTTAGCCTACTCGAAGGTACCTGCGACAAGAGAAGGGACACTTTGGAGGTAATAGGTGGACAGCAATGAGATTCTAGATCAGGGGTCTCCGATGCTCAAGGTAGGTACTGTTTGGCAGAGTACAGGAGCTTATTAGTTGGGTAGGATCACGTTCACCTTGAGCTACAGTAAATGCGCTCTATTTATAGGCTACCATTCAAACCGGATTCTAAGTGGGTTTTATCCATGACCTATGTGTCACATCAAGGCCTGTTAGGGGGTAAGTGACATGTGTCACAGCCCTTGCTGGTGGATCAGCCTCCATCTGATAGCAAAAAGGCAACCATTTGTTGGCTTTTTGTGGTGAGTGGCTGTTTGCTATGCAAGCTCTAGCAACTCGACCCGAGCATGAATTTACTCTGAGGAGGAAAAAGTTTGTATCGCGGCCAAAAGGGGCCTTGTAGAGCACCTCAGGAGGATAAGTCAAGGTCTAGGGGTCAAGATTGCCTTCCCAATTATATCTAACGAGCATTGTCACTAAGCCACCGATGATGTGTTCCTTAGAGACAGCGCCAAGCACACCTCCAACAGCCCTAATGTGATAAAACTAAAAACTGTAGACTCGTATAATTTTTTGAGTGCTACAATACCTCTGTTAGCTGTAAATTGTAATTTTGCCACTAAAAGTCTTGCCACAATTGTTAATGACAAAAGTGGCAAAAAAAACTAGAATACAACGTCCATTGTATCCAAATGATTGAGTACCCTACTAAATAGGCCATATATAAAAAATAGACCAATACAATTGTCAATATTTGTTGTGCCCGACGCTAAGCACCATGGGGTACGGTCCTCCAAGCATTAATCAAGTGGCCATAATACAGTTGTCGTGTGAGGTCTTATAACAAAAAGGGTTATAATCTAACTTTCTTTTAAGAATCCTCCAAAATCATTATTTTCACATTAGGTAGTTTTAACAAAAAATTGACAAATAACAGCTTAATTTTTTATAAAACCAAAATTTTTAAACCAGCAAGAAAGCATATTACAAGTATATTTTCGACATATCATAACCGCAAAACGTGCCATCTAGAACAATTATATATATCAAATTAAATAAAATAAAACTTTTTATATCCAACCATCAATTCATAAAAGCTAATCTTGAACATAAATAATTTTCATTCTTGGTGAGCAATAATCACATAACCAACCAACATAATAAAAAAAGCCAGCACAACCAGTTTAAAATAAATGATAAAATTTGAGTAGGCGAAATCCTTATCCAATTTTAACGTTCATTCATCAACCGATACATAGTTTCATTTTGAATGAAAACAATGAATTATCATCCTAGTGATTTCTAAATCTTCATTTATATGTAGAGGTATATAGATCATAATATATCACAAAAGCAAATATTATAGTTTAAAGTTCTACAATTATTAATAAATTACACAAAATAAAACAAAAGATGAGTAATAGAATTTTCACCTCAAAATCACTCTTGGAGGGACAATAGACAATTACGGATGATTCAAGGAGATCACCGAAAGAATGAGTAGCTTAAACCAATCTCCAAATTTTCGAACTGCTATGCCTTTATCCTGTAAAACTGTAACACCCTGAAGTTAATTAAGTAGTATTAGAATGTTAAATGGTGAATTAGTGTGCCATAATGATATTTTAAAATTTAATTTGAATGTTTTGTGAAAATTTAGTGATCTTGCATTGTTTTACTCTTTTAATGATTTTTAATTGTTCCAAATTATTTTTAATTGTTAATTTAAGTTTTAACAAAAGTAATTTGATTTGAAAATAGTGTGTGGTTGCACACAGCTTTATGCAACTACTTTTCTCTCTTTTCTTCTATTTATTTCACTTTTCCTTTCTCTCTCTTCATTTTCTCTCGTGTCACTCTCTCTCTCTCGTCTCACTCTCTCGGTTCTCTCCTCCCCTCTTGTTTTCTCTCTCTAAATTTTGAAACAAATTTTGTTTTCAAGCTTCGGGATTGTGGATTGAAGGCTCGGGAACGAGATTCAACAACAAAAACAACGTTTTCAAGCTTCGATTCAAGGTTAGTTTTCAAAATTTCAAAACTTTTTATATTTTTCAAATTTTCTTCTATTTTGAAATTTAAGAGTTTTTAAGTCTAGAGAAGCTTCGATCTAAGTTAGATGGACTTAGATTAGCTAGAATGTAAACTCAGTTTCACCAAAAACGGATTAGAATCAAGATTTTTCATTTTTCCTCTATTTTCTCCATTTTCAGATTTTTGAGAAAATCTTGTTTAAAACTTGTTTTAATGCATTAAAAAGTGTTCTATTATGATTTTCTATTGTTTATGATGATTATCCATGCCTAGAAATTGAGAAAACAGGTTAGATT